>CM066049.1:146651669-146813872 GCA_033557465.1 Ichthyophis bannanicus | reverse complement strand
AGATCAAGTTGTAGACGTTCCATTTCATTCTTGACCACCTCCAACTTCCCTTGGTTCATGCTTCGTACGTTCCATGTTCCAATGTGTAAGACATCTTTACAGCTTCTGACTCTCATTTCATGCACAGCTACATCAGCAGTCAGACTTCCTGAGGGCTTTGATCCAACCACATCATAAATGCTGGCTTTACTCTGAAAAGTCTTCAGCTCTTCCCCAGTAGCTAGTTGAGTGCCTTCCGACCTGGGAGTCTCATCTTCCAGCACCATAGCACAATTTGTTTTGTTGTAACTATCCATTGGGTTTTCACGGCAAGATACAGAAGTAGATTGCCGGGGCCTTCCTTCTGCGCAGTTTAAGTTTGGTGGTGTTGCTGTTGTCACAGAAATGTGATCCTCCGCCGTCAACACTATCCCATTCTGCTGCTGCCCAGATGGGTGGTTTGTCTTCAGTCTGCTCGCAACTCAGAGATTGAGTATCCTGTTCCATCTTGGGAGACCCTGTGCCAGTAGTTTAAGATACCACTCATGTTTAAGCTCAACTGCAGCATCACTGATGCACGCAAGACATCACAGAATTTCACTGACACATGCTGCAAACCAAGTGAGAGGGGGAGGGTAGGCTAGGGTCGTCGCAGCCTATCTAAAAGACAAGGAAGGGAAAGAACAAGGGTCGGTTATTGAAGCTGGGTTTTGAACCGATAGTTTGATAATTGTGTCTTATGAATCGGAGCGGAGGGGTCGAGCCGAGCGAGTTCCAGGAGGCTCGGACGCCGAAGAAATAGAACAGCAGAGGACCGGCGTTTGTTATAAACGCGCTTGTGAGGAGGGAGGGAACAGGGACCATGGCGATTTATGTGTACGGAGCGGAGGAGACCCCGGGAGAGGTGCGCACGGAATTGTAGCCTCTGAGTTCGCCAACGGTAGAGAGGCCCCCCACTCTCTCACCCGTCGCCAGTATGGATTTACTCTGTAGCTGCAAAGGATTAGAAGTTAATACTGAATGCGGGGAATGAGATGGGTAAACCAAGTGATTGCTGGAGAGAGAGGCGGGTGGGTTTTAGTTTTGTACACGGTGATCGAAAACGTCGATGCTGATGGGTCAACAGACGGACTTTCCCCCCTCCACTGGAAATATGGTGCAGCATTTTGGACGTGTTGGAGACGAGACAATTGGGACTTGGGTAGGCCGGCAGCAAAGAGGACATTACAATTTTGAATTTGAATGTCGTATTTATTTTATTTTCTGTATATTTATTGTATTTACTTGGTTTATTTATTACTTTAATTTATTTTTTATTTTTATTGTGTTTTAACCAATTTTTAGTATGTTGTAGTTGTTGCGTTTTACATGACACACGAGAAATTATCATTTCATCACCATGTTTGATGCCATATCTTTTTTTATCTGGGTTTGTGCCCCTGTGTATTCACCAGTGGTCTCTCTTGTCTCGGCCCTACAAAACTTAGTTATAAGTTGCTGTGTTTGTTGAATGCTTTATCGTTACCAGTGTTGGGCTGGTTTGTATGAATATACAATTTATTTTTATTATAATATTGATGTACAATTTTATTTTATAATTTCTTGTGTTTTTAACCATTTATGCTGTTTGCTATATGTTTTATAATATGTTTTATGTATTTTATGTTAGCTGAGATGTCGTCACTGAGGAAGGCGTTGCCGAGAAACGCGATGAGGGGTGTTCCTCAATAAAAGCAGGCTTGGTTCTGACACTCAAACCTTGATACGCCTTCTTGCCCGTCCTGTGTTCCCACTCCTGATCTGCAAGAGCAGTGGTCCTCCCTTTTTAGCACCCCTATTAGCGTCAAGGGCACAGGGATTCCACTCGCAGGGGCTACTTCCTCGTGAGCCAAAGAGAACAGGGGGGCCACTTAAAAGCCCATGACTCAATCGATATGCACAACTCACTCAAGGAAAATTCCCTGATGAGAGCGGAAGTTCCAAGAGAAACTCTCCCTTGTTAATTTATTGACTGCCATACTTTTATGTTTCTTATGTGTTATGTTTCTTATTGTACACCACATCACCGCCATCTCACCCCACCACCCACTACGGCCCCCCCCCCCCCCAGCTACCCAGGTGTGGTTCATCCTGGGGACAGGCACATTTTCAACGCGGACGAAGGTGCTCCTCACTTTCAGCTTGTCCTCTGCACCCAAGACACGCGAGGGTCTCGCGACAACAAAAGCACTGAGGACCGATGGCTTCGAGTTGGGGCCCGCTTTCCTCATGTCTCTAGGGGGTTTTCACGGTTTGTTTTCCCCTACCTGGGATAACTTGCTACATAAAGGGAAGGGCATGGCCTCAGAGGTGCAGCAGCCCACCGCATGCATCAACCAATGATTCTGGCCCAACACTTGAAGTTTTGTCATAAACTCTACCCCAAAGCTCTCACCCTAATCCTCCCAGTATCAGTGCGATGTCTGGAGTTCATCGGAGACAGAACGGCGTGGACAACACTCCTCCCAGTATTAAAACAAGCACTTCTTGACCCATTGGACCTGAGCCAACATCCGGTACTTCTTCTGAACATCTGGAATGAGTACATACCCCCATTATACCGTCCCAATCGGTTGCACTTGACTTGGCTGCTAATGCGTCGTCCTTGGGCACACAATTGGCCTCCTACAGTCCAGCTCACCCCAGATGCTTGCCTCCACATTGAGGACCGTGCAGGTGGTCTTGTCTCCTGGGGACACAGTGCTCTTAGGCCATGGGTCTCCTCCAAGACAGAGTGTTCTGTAACCTGCAAACTGGCGGACTCCCCTGTTCTGGTGGCAGTCTCTCCAGCATGCCTAGCCCCTCAAGGGTCCTCACCATGGATGCCTCCCTGCTTGGCTGGGGAGCCCACTCCGGTGAGCTCCACACCCAGGGCAACTGGTCACCAGACAGGAGCACTCAGCAGATAAACCTCCTGGAGCTGCTGGCCATATACTTAGCCTTGTGAGTTTTCTTGCCACCACCTGCGTCACCAGACAGTACTGGTCCAGACGGACAACCCTGGTGGCGATGTTCTATGTGAACAAACAGGTAGACATGGGGTCTCAAGCTCTCTGTCGGGAAGCAGTGGGCCTCTGCTTGTATGCAATCTAACAAGGTATCCTCCTACAGGCAGTGTACCTACCAGTCAAATAACAACCTCCTTGCCGACACGTTGAGCAGACTCCTCCAGCTGCACAAGTGGTGGCTGGACCCAGGGTAGCCATTCGGCTTTTCCAGATCTGGGGGGGACCCGTGATGGACCTGTTCGTCAGCCCAGACAACTTGCAGTTGCTCCACTTCTGTTCCCGGCAGGCTCACCCCTCCATAGTGGCAACAGACGCGTTACTTGTCTCATGGTCGGGAAAAAAACCGTCATGTGCACCTTCCCTCCCACGCTGCCTGATCACCAAAACTTTGTTCAGGGCCCTCTGCGACAGGGACTTGCTCATCCTGTTAGCCCCTCGGTGGCCCAGGTGGACCGTGGTTCTCATTGCTCCTCCGGTTGACGGCGGAGATCCCTGTCTCCTACGGGGCTTTCTTCTGCACCCCATCCTGGGGTCCTTGTCCTTACAGCGTGGCTGCTGAGAGGGTGACTGGCCCCTTTCAAACTCTCGGTTGAGGTGGAAAGAGATTCTGCTGGCCTCTCACAGGGCCTCTACTAGGAAGGCTTATGCCCTCAAATGGCACAGGTTTTCAGCTTGGTGTGCTGAGCACGGAGCTGACCCATTCTCCTGCCCGGTGGGACTGGTGTTACAATACCTTCTCCACTTCTCATAATCCGGGCTCAAGTCTAAACTCCGGTCTGGGTGCACCTTAGTGCCCTGGCGGCGCACCACCACCCGATGGATGGCAAGCCCCTCTTGGTCCAGCCTTTGGTGACCCATTTTCTTCGGTGCCTGCTGTTATTGAAGGCTCCCGGATCGCCCTCTGGCAACGGAATGAAACTTCAACATAGTGCTGGGGCAGCTCACTCATCAAGCCCTTCGAGCCTCTGGCTACCTGCCACCTTTGTTTCCTCTCTTGGAAGGTGGGGTTTTTCTGGTTGCACTCGCCTCCGCTCTGCCAGAGTTAGCCCTAGTGGCGGAGGCCGTCTTATACCCAGGGTTGTCTTTAAGAACAGCAAGGTGGTTGATTAGCACACACGCCAAAATTCCTTCCAAAGGTAGTATCGCTCTTCCATCTCAACCAGGAAGTAGTGCTCCCTACCTTCTTTCCAAGACCTCACTCCAGTCGGGCGGAGACTGTGTTTCACATCTTGGACTGTAAGAGGGCTTTGTCCTTCTATATCCAATGCATTATGGGCCACTGACAAAGCTGCTCATTTTTTCATCTCCTATGACCCCATTAGGCTGGCAGAGGTGGTGGAAAAGTGTATGCCGTCCAGTTGGGTGGCGGACTGTATCGCCTTCGCCTATGAGGAGGCGGGGCTCCCGCTAGAAGGCCGCATCACAGCAACGGCACGGCACACCGTGTCAGGGCCATGGCAGCTTCGGTGGAAAACTTGCATTCAGTCACCGCATGGTGGACATCTGCCTGGCCACTACCTTGTCTTCAGTCCATACCTTCGCATCCCATTACTGCCTGGAAAGAGTGTCCCAATGGGACAGTGCCTTCGGCCAGGCTGTACTCCATAATCTTTTCAGGGTTTAGGCAACTGTTGGCTACCGGAATGCTGGTTTTCATTGGACACCGGGATCCTACTGTGTTCTGTGGACATGGACTTAATTGCTGCTGCTTGCAGCTCCCCGTGTTAAAGTTCGTGTTGTTCTATAGGCTTTCAGTAGGCTGTAGTTGTGGAGTTCCATATGTGAGGACTGACTTCCTGCTTTTTCTTGGAGAAAGCGTAGTTACTCACCTGTAACAAGTGTTCTCCAGGGACAGCAGGAATCAGTCCTGACAACCCTCCATTCCTCCCCTTGGAGTTGCTTCCTTACCATTTTTTATTTTTGCCGTCTTTTAGTTATGTCATCTGACTGAGTAAGATGGCACCCTTGTGTGGGAGGGGACCATGCATGCATGGTGGCATCTCCCAAAGGCTGAAAGCTGGGGGGATGCTTCTGCGAGTGCTCTGTTGGCACCGACATCACCCAAATGTGAGGACTGATTCCTGCTGTCCCCGGAGAACACATGTTACAGGTGAGTAACTAAGCTATCTGGTCCCATTGCTTTGTCTAGTTTTAATTTAGCTAGTTCCTTACAACACAGTCCTCTGAAAATCGTTTGAAATGCTCCTTGCTTTTGTTCCTGTATGTGGGTGTTGTCTGAGGTCTGCTCCCTGCCCTTCATTGTGAACACAGAACAGAAATATTTAAGTAATTCCGCTTTACCCCTTCGCCCTTGAGTCTGACAATACCACTTTTGCCCTTCTTCTTCTCTCTAAGGTATCTAAAAAAGTCTTATCCCCTCATTTTAGTCTCCCAGTGGAGGTGGTAGAGATGAGGACAGTAACTGAATTAAAAAAAGCATGGGACCAACACAGAGGATCTCTAAAGGTAAAAAGTGGACTGTTGTAGTTGTTGTTATGGAAGGACAGACTAGATAGGCCATGTGGTTCTTTTTCTGTCATCATGTTTCTGTTTCTATTTTATTGCATTGGCTATTTCCTCTTCTTTTTGTATCTTTGCGTTCTCCAGGAACAAGCAAGAAGTTAGTCCTCACATATGCGTGATGTCGACACCAATGGAGCCTGCGCGGGGCATTTCCCCAGCTTTCAAAGAAAGCCTTTGGGAATGCCACCATGCATGTGTGATCCCCTTCCTGCCCAATGTGCCATCTTAATCTGTCTCCCTTTTTCCGCAGAGCCCTTAGGACATGCATCTCGTCCCCGGAAAAAGTGTTCTTTCTCCTTCCAACTGGTTTATGCTCTACTGGCCCTTGTCGGTCTTCTTCCCACCTACCGAGCACCTCTGCTTCGTCCCTTGTCTCTGGGTTTTTATTGTTGTCTTTTTTTTCTTTTCTGTTTTTACCGCGCTTCATGCCCTTTTTACCCTCTGGCTACGTCGTTGGTTGTTGACCTCGCAGGGGGTCCTTTTTGCCCCAATGGACTCTGGTTTTAAGAACTGTGAAGTAGATGCTTCGAAAAACATGACGTTCCCGGGGGGGGACAAACGATGGACTGTCTAGGAACCGACCATAACCCGGAGCTATGCTAGCCTTTGTAATATGATGTCCTCTAAGGGCATCCTGAGTGCATAAGCAGAAGACTAGATGATCTCTGTTCCATAATGCATCCCATTGGCCTGCAGGGTAGACCCTGTCCCGTGCCACAGCGGACTCTTGGCGTAACCCTGGGAGCCGATGCGGGTCTTGGATACTCCCAGAGAGCTCCTCCCTGTGCCGTGGTGCCACTCTGATCAGGGGGGGCTAACGCTAACCGGTGCAACTAAAGAAGACTACGGCGTCCAATCGAGGAGCTCTTTTGGTGTGCCGAGGGACAAACGTGAGGGCTCACACGCAGCGGGACCTGTTGTGTCTGACAGGAGGGGGCCCCCGTCAGGGCAGTTTTCTTGAGTTGGAGAGGAAGCAACCCAGTTCAAAGTGCAATTCGAAACCGCTACGGATGCCTCCAGTGAAAGGGGCGACCCTGGTCTCCTGAAAGGAGTCCGCGTGGGCTCCAACGAGCTCCGCCTCTCCTACCTCAACACCACGGTGGTGCACCAAAAACCCCATGTCCACTGGCTTGCCAGTGGGGCTGCACTCCCGAGTGGGAGGCCGGCGGATGCTTTTCCTTGGAATGTGACAGGTTCTTCCCTTCCTTGCTGCCCAGCTCGGTGCGGGGTATGGGTCGCCAGCTCCAGCCGAAGCACACAGGGCCGCCAGGAGGACCGCAGTGGACCACATACCTCGAGGACTCCCCGTTCTACGTGCCGTTGGTGGTCCCTAGGGCGCAGAGGGAAGCGATCGTGCGGCGGTCGTCTATCTACTGTCCACGTTGCTCGGGGGAAGTTCTGAGATCCTCTCGAAAAGACGGGTAGGGATTCCATCAATCAGTCACGTAAGTTATGACTCGTTGGAGTATCCGGCAAGATGGATCGACGCGCCATTCTGGAGCAGCCCGACCTCGCTTAACCTCTAGAGAAAGTTACGTAACCATTCTCTCCCAAACTGATACCATACGTATCTGCCGGAATTACCTACCCGGAGAGGCCAGCGAATTTGCTCGCCGAGAACGCAAAACCTTGTATGGAGAGGTTTGAAACCAGGATAGTAGGCCCGTGAAAACCCTAGCGCTTCGAACACTAAGCAGAGGGAGGAGGAGTCCCAGCGCTGAGGAGTTCGATTTTTTTCAATATGAAAGCTCCTCCGAGGGTAGCGCGCTATTCGGTGCCGGTTCCATCCCATTTCTGAAACTGTCTCCCTAGCTCTGCATGTGGGAGACCCCCCCTCTGTTCCGATTGTGAGCATGAAGCGTCTATGGATGCTATGTATAAGGTGCCAGTTGAGGTCCCGTATTCCGAAAGACCCCATCCTTACTCCACACCTCAATGGTTTGTCACAATCGGACCATGCGCGTTTTGACTAAAGATCCCAAAGACTCGATTCCTCAGTCCCGCCGAGCCAAAGAGGTCCTCATACCCTGGACGCTCCTGTAGAGAAGCGTGCTGGATGGTCGCCTAATGCCCTCCGGAGCAGCTCTTTGGCAAGGCTGATGGATGACAAAGGCCAGTGGAGATAAAGACAGAGTACGTTGACATGCGGTACTCGCCTCTTCCCGGGAAGACTTCCTCCCTCACCCAGGAAAAAAGCAGCAGAGCAAGAAGCCATATCTTCCAACTTAAGTGGCTAGCTTGCCTACCTGCTGATGCTGACACCATGTGTACAGGGTGGCCCCCCAGCGCCCGTGAGAGGCGGGCCCCTGCGACGGCGGGGGGAGGCCAGCCGAAGCGGAAGTCCACTTCCAAGGCCGGGTTCGGAAAGCCGAACGGGTCCCTAAGACCGCAACCCCAGCGGGCTCCAGCTGCAACCACCATTGGGGGTCTTTGTTGTAGCATCCTGCATATCCCTGTGCTCGTCCATCTGGCCGATGGGGGGCGCTGGTCCCATTTCTCCCATAGGTGGGTGGAGTCCAATCTCCAACCAGATGCCATGGTTCTCCAGGTCGCTTCAGAGAGGGTTGTCACCTCCATCTTGTACGGGCAGAGTATGAAGCGAAAAGAAGCTTGGGCTGCGGCAAAGTAAAAAAACTTGCAAAATAACAAGACTTGGGTTTCAGTACATCGTAGCAAAAAACACCTGTGAGAGAGTCAGTATGACTCCATTAGATGATAGAGGGGTTAAAGGAGCACTAAGAGGCGACAAGGCGATAGCGGAGAGACTGAATGAATTCTTTGCTTCAGTCTTTACTGAGGAAGATGTAGGGATGTTACCCATGACTGAAGTGGTATTTATGTAAAGGTGCCGGAAGAATTGAAGGAAATATCAATACATCGGGAAGATGTCTTAACAACTATTAGATAACAACTGAAGAGTAGCAAATCACCTGGGCCAGATGGTATACATCCAAGGGTGTTGAAAGAACTGAAATATGAGATTGCAGACCTGCTATCAGTAATCTGTGAACTATCATTAAAATCATCTCTAATACTGAAGATTGGAGGATCGCCAATGTAACACCAATTTTTTAAAAAGGGTCCAGGGGTGATCGGGGAAACTACTCTGACTGGTGAGCCTGACGTCAGTACCGTGAAAAAATGCTAGAAAACCATCATAAAGAATAAAATTACTCAGCATGTAGATAGTCACGACCCTAATGGGAGACAGCCGACATGGCTTTAGACTAGGAAGATCTTGTCTTACTAATCTGTTATGTTTATTAAAGGAGTGAATAAACAGGTGGACAAAGGTGAGTCGGTTGATATTGTGTATCTGGACTTTCAGAAAGCCTTTGACAAGGTCCCTCATCAGAGACGTTTGGCAAAACTAAAGAGTCATGGGATAAGAGGCAGTATACTATTGTGGATCAGGAAACTGGTTAAAAGATAGAAAGCAGAGGGTAGGGCTAAATGGCCAATTTTCCCAATGGAGAAAGGTGAATAGTGGTGTACCCCAGGGATCTGTGCTGGATCCGCTGCTTTTTGACATATTCATAAATGACCTGGAAAGTGGAATAACGAGTTGAGGTTGTCAAATTTGCAGATGACACAAAAACTATTTAAAGTTGTTAAAATCCAAGAGGATTGTGAAAAATTACAAGAGGATCTTGATAAATTGGAAGACTGGGCATCAAAATGGTAGATGAAATTTAATGTGGACAAGTGCAAGGTTATGCACCTAGGGAAGAACAACCCAAACTATGGTTACACGATGCAAGGTTCCACATTAGGAACCACCACCCAGGAAAAAGATTTAGGCGTCATTGTGGATACCATGTTAAAACCCTCGGCGCAGTGTGCAGCGGCGGCCAAGAGAGCAATAGAATGCTAGGTATGATAAGGAAACGAATGGAAAATAAAACAAAAGATATTATAAATGCCTCTATATCGTTCCTTGGTAAGACCGCACCTTGAATATTGTGTGCAATTCTGGTCGCCGTATCTTAAAAAGGATATAGCGATTTTAGAAAAGGTTCAGAGAAGAGCCACCAAAATGGTAAATGGGATGGAAGGATACTCCTATGAAGAAAGGCTAAAAAGTTTAGGGCTCTTTAACCTAGAAAAGAGACGGCTGAGGGGGGATATGATAGAAGTCTATAAATTAATGAACGGAGTGGAATGGGTAAACGTAGATCGATTGTTTACCTTATCAGAATATAGAAAGGCTAGGGGACATGCAATGAAGCTACAGGATAAACTATTTAAGACTAATAAAAGAAAATATTTTTTCACTCAACGTGTATTCAAACTCTGGAATTTGTTACCGGAGGATGTAGTAAAGGCTGTTAGTGTAGCTGGGTTTAAAAAAGGTTTGGACAAGTTCCTGGAGGAAAGGTCCATAAACCATTATTAAGAAGGGACCCAGGATATCAATGCTTGAACCAATACAAGCATTGTGGAACCTGTGTCCCTTGGGGAAACTGCTAGGTTAAAAACAGTACAGTAAAATCCATCCATAAAAAGTACAGTAAAATCATCTATCACAAGATCAGGACTCTACGACCTCTCAGACCCATTCTCGAACCAAATGACTTCCACACAACCTTTCAAGTGTTAGTCACCCCGCACTTCGACTATGCAAACATTTTGCTGCATGGCCTTCCCAAGAGCACGCTGAACCCACTACAGTTGGCCATGAATACAGCAGCCAGAGTTCTATATGGGGCTTCAAGGAGTCAACATATTACTCCCATCCTTTTTGAACTTCATTGGCTCCCAATAACATGTAGGAACTTATACAAAAACCTTCTCTTGACCTTCAAAGGGTTCCACCAAATCTCACTATCCTCGCTCTCTGACATCCTTCACCACTCTCAAAACACCAGATCTAGAAGATCTGTAACAGAAAACACACTAATGGTCCCAAAAGAACTAGCAAAACTCACACAGACGACTACCATGAGAGCATTCTCATCCTTCGCTCCTTGATGCTGGAACATGCTGCCTCCTAACATCAGATCACAAAAAGACCTGTCCCAATTCAGAAAATCTCTAAAAACACACCTCTTCCTTCAACACTTCTCCCAAGGTGTTAGCTCCCCACCTCCTCCCCTTCCAACTCAAACCAATGACTATGGTTAGTCAAGTAAGTCCCCTCTACTCCATTGCTCGCCCCAGATTAAAATCTCGCGATCCCGAACCTATGAAGCTCAAAACTTATGCTAATTTGCTGTAAATAGTTGTGAATATTTGTTATTATCTTATCTTATTTTTAACCCCATTATCCCTGTTTCACTCCCTGTTATATGTAAACTTGAAATATGTTTTATGCTTAAGTACAAGGTTGTTAAAATGTAAACCGTGCTGATGATGAATAGTGCGGTATATAAAAACTGTTAAATAAATAAATAAAATAGGTACATATGACCTAGATTGGGCACTGTTGGAAACAGAATACTGGGCTTGATGGACCTTGGTCTGACCCAGTATGGCATATCTTATGTTCTTATGTTCTAAGGCCCTGAAGAGCTGCCAGCAGCAGCATGATAGGATTTTTTTCTGAGTCCCCCATGCTTCCGAGAGCCCAGACCTCGTCCGAGGCCTCCATGTCTCGGGGGGAACATTCCAAGTCCGAGCAGCGTAGAGGTTCTTTGGAAAGTGAGTTCCCCTTGGGGGAACACAAGAGGAAGAAAAATCCTCAAAGGCAGTGTCTCTGGATACTCTAAGCGACCCGGCTCCTCCCCGGGGCCTATCGCTGAACCCTGAGCGCCGGCCCGGATCTTCGGAGGAGGAGCATCCTGCAAAGGTTCCTCGTTGGGAGACGGTTCAGCCGAGGCATGTACCAACTGTCTTTATCGAGGACTTCCCTCCGGGAGAACCGGCATTCGGGCCCGACCGTGTTGGGACCTGAGCCAGCAGTTGCGAAGCCTTCCGGACTCGAGTCCAGAATGGTGGCCTTGGAGCGCAGTTTTACTGCTTTCATGGAGCAGCAGCGGGCGCTGATGGCCAGCCTGTCCTGTTCCTCCGCCCCGACCATCGGGCCCTTGACGTCAAAGTCGATTCCAGAGGCCGAGCCTATCCTCGGCTGAGATCTCACTCGGCCTCCCATTCGGAACCGAGGTGGTCACTGCCGAGCCTGCCAGCATCAGGGTGGTCAGCGCCGGTGCCCTCGATACCTGCCGAGCCCCGCGATACCCAACGAGCCCCGCGATACCTCTTCGGAGGAATCGGCATGACAAACCGAAGACGAGGAGTCCCTGGATACCCGCCAATATAGGGATGTCCCTTCCGATTTCACAGTATCCAAGCCTCGGAGAAGGTCCCCTCTGGAGGACATGAGGTTCTTGGACTTTGTGTGGGACATGTCCAAGGCTTTGGCGTTTCCCACGGAGTCCGAGGAGGATCCTCGAGCCGATGAGCTCGAGATCCTCCAGTATGAGGTCCGCCCTTACTGTACCCATGCCTGCGATCCTGGAACGACTAATGCTCCATATGTGGGAGACACCAGCGTCGGTGCCGGTGATCAGCAAATGGCTCGACTCGATGTATTGTGTCCGCCGGAGCCCTGGATTCCAGAAGTCACATCTGCCACATAACTCCATGGTTGTGGAATCGGCCATGAGTCGGCTGAAGTGTCAGAAGATGCACTCCTCGCTGCCCCCTGCCAAGGAGGCCCGTAACTTGGATGCCCTCTGCAGGAAATGTTTCCAGGGGCAATGCTGAACTCTTGAATCCAGGCATACTAGCTGTACATGGGCATGTACCTGAGGGAACTGGCGAAGGAACTTGCCGGGTACTTGGTTGGTCTCTCCTTGCAGCACTTTAGTGTCCTGTCCAAAGCAGTCCGTGAGTGCTCCAAGTTTGTCTCGGGCGGCCTATGACTGTTTCTAGTCGGTGTCTCGAGTAGCCGTGGCGGGCATCGGTGCACGCCGCCAAGCCTGGCTGCAGTTGTCCGACCTCGAGCAATGGGTTCAGGACAAGTTGGTCGATGTCCCATGCCAAGGGGAGAACCTCTTCAGCAAACCCATGTCCGACAAGGCTGCAGACTGAGTACATGACCAGCACACGGCTCTCCAAGAAGACCTCTTCCCTTTCTCCTAAGAAGGGCTCGAGTAAAAAGCCCTTTTACCTGAGGAAGGGAGCTGCTTACCGAGATTACCCTTTTATCAGGCCTCCCCAGCTCCCCAACAAAGGCAGCAGACCAAGGGACAGGGCATGGCCCACGTAAGCAGAAAGCCCCCAAACCCCATGCTCCGGCCTAGCCTGGGAGTGGCTTTTGACTAATGCAGTATGGCCCCTCTTCTAGCAGGAGCCAGGCAGACCACAGGAGGCCGGATTGCTTTGTATACCCACAGGTGGACAGCCATTACCACCTATGCCTGGGCCTTACAGGTGGTCAGGGAGGGCTATCTTCTTCACCTAGCCCAGGTGCCCTCCTTATTACTTCCCTGGAGAGGCCCTCAGGTCTCCCCTTTACTGGTACCTTCTTCTGAAGGAGTTAGCAGGCCTTCTCGAGGATTAAGCGGTAGAACCGGTGCCCCACCCGTAGGGTAGGGATTCTATTCAAGGTACTTTCTGTTGCCAAAGAGGACAGGAGGCCTCAGATCCATCCTCGACCTGTGCAACCTCAACCAATTCCTGTTGAGGGAGAAATTCAAGATGCTCTCCCTTGGAATATTGCTGCCTTTCCTCTGCCAGGGAGACTGGCTATGCTCCTTAGACCTAAAAGATGTGTATACACACATCCTAATACACCCAAGCCACAGGCAATATCTGTGCTTTATAATGGGGGAAATCACTACCAGTACAGGGTACTCCCCTTCGGCCTCGCCTCGGCCCCCAGGGTGTTCACAAAGTGCCTGGGAGTGGTTGTAGCCTTTCTCATGCTTCAAGGGGTCTTTGTCTTCCCCTATCTCGACGACTGGCTTATCAGAGGCACTTCAGCCATCGAGGTCCACCAGGCCACAACTCGCAGCATCCAGGTGCTGCAACAACTAGGGTTCGTAATCAACTACCCCAAGTCCAGCCTCATTCTGACTCAGCAGCTGGAGTTCATTGGAGCCAGAATCAACACCCTTCAGGCAAAGGCCTATCTGCCTGCAGATAGGGCAAGCAGGCTTATGGCGCTGGCAGAACAAGTGAGTCGCAGATCTGTAGTGTCAGCAAGACAATTCCTGTGCCTCCTCGGGCACATGGCTTCCAAAGTCCATGTGACCCCGAATGCCCACCTCCACATGTGGACCGCTCAGTGGTGTTTGAGACCAGTGGTCTCAGGCCACAGGGTGCCTCTGGGACAGGGTCAAAGTGTCCATGTGTCTAGTATGGTCCCTGGCCTGCTGACTCCAACCTCTTCACTTGGAGGCGGGAATGCCTTTCCAGGCTCCTCTACACACAAGGATCCTTACCACAGATGCATCCCTGCTGGGCTGGGGGGTCCATTGCCAGGTTTTCCTTACTCAGGGAGTGTGATCCTCGAGCGAGAGGACCCAACAAATCAATTTCTTGGAACTCTGTGCCATCCGCCTAGCCTTGGAAGTTTTCAGGCAGCTACTGGCCCACCAATCTGTTTTGGTGTAGACAACCAGGTGGCCATGTTTTATGTGAAGAAACAGGGTGGTATGGGGTCCCGTCCCCTATGTCAGGAAACCCTGGACCTGTGCTCCTTCTCAGCCCAGCATGGCATCCGTCTCCGAGCAGTCTACCTGGCTAATCAACAGGCTCAGCAGGATTCTCCAGCCCCACGAATGGCAGCTGGAACGCGGGGTAGCCAATTGGCTTTTCCGGACCTGGGGGCAGCCGGTGATGGACCTATTTGCGAGTCCAATCACCAGTTGCCCCGTTTCTGCTCCAGGCAGCCCCACCCGCACAGAGTGGCCGGCGATGCTTTTCCGGTATCATAGTCCGCAGACCTTCTGTATGCATTTCCCCTGACACATCTGAGCCTCGGTCATCCTTATCGCCCCACGGTGTCCCAGGCAACCCTGGTGTCTGCTTCTACTGCCGCTAGCGATGGAGGCTTCCATTCCCTTGGGGTCCTCCCCATGCCTCCTATCTCAGGAGGGGGAGGCTCTCCTGCACCCCAACCTGAGCTCCCTTACCTTGATGGCGTGGCTGCTGAAAGGGTAATTATCACTGCGCTCTTCCTTTCTAGGAATATTGAGAAGGCCTTGCTGGCCTTGCGGAGGCCGTCGACTAGACGAGCATAAGAACATAAGATATGCCATACTGGGTCAGACCAAGGTCCATCAAGCCAGGTATCCTGTTTCCAACAGTGGTCAATCTAAGTCATACGTACCTAGCAGTTTCCCCAAAAGACACAGGTTCCACAATGCTTGTACTGGGTCAAACATTGATATCCTTGGTCCCTTCTTAATAATGGTTTATGGACCTTTCCTCCAGGACCTTGTCCATAGCTTTTTTAAACCCAGCTACACTAACAGCCTTTACTACATCCTCCGGTAACAAATTCCAGAGTTTGATTACACGTTGAGTGAAAAAATATTTTCTCTTATTAGTCTTAAATAGTTTACCCTGTAGCTTCATTGCATGTCCCCTAGTCTTTCTATATTCTGATAACGTAAACAATCGATCTACGTTTACCCGTTCCGCTCCGTTAATTAATTTATAGACTTCTATCATATCTCCCCTCAGCCGTCTCTTTTCCAGGTTAAAGAGCCCTAACCTTTTTAGCCTTTCTTCACGGGAGTATCCTTCCATCCGCTTTATCATTTTGGTGGCTCTTCTCTGAACCTTTTCTAATATCGCTATATCCTTTTTAAGATACGGCGACCAGAATTGCACACAATATTCAAGGTGCAGTCTCACCATGGAACGATATAGAGGCATTATAATATGTTTGGTTTTATTTTCTATTCATTTCCTTATGATACCTAGCATTCTATTTGCTCTCCTGACCGACGCTGCACACTGCGCCGAGGGTTTTAACATGTTATCCACAATGACGCCTAAATCTTTTTCCTGGGTGATGGTTCCTAATGTGGAACCTTGCATCATGTAACCATAGTTTGGGTTGTTCTTCCCTAGGTGCATAACTTTGTACTTGTCCACATTAAATTTCATCTGCCATTTTGATGCCCAGTCTTCCAATTTATCAGGATCCTCTTGCAATTTTCCACAATCCTCTTGGGTTTTAACAACTTTAAATAGTTTTGTGTCATCTGCAAATTTGATAACCTCACTCGTTATTCCACTTTCCAGGTCATTTATGAATATGTCAAAAAGCAGCGGACCCAGCACAGATCCCTGGGGTACACCACTATTCACCTTTCTCCATTGGGAAAATTGGCCCTTTAGCCCTACCCTCTGCTTTCTATCTTTTAACCAGTTCCTGATCCACAATAGTACACTGCCTCCTATCCCATGACTCTTTAGTTTTGCCAAAGGTCTCTGATGAGGGACCATGTCAGAGGCTTTCTGAAAGTCCAGATACACCATATCAACCGACTCGCCTTTGTCCACCTGTTTATTCACACCTTCAAAAAAACATAACAGATTAGTAAGACAATATCTTCCTTGTTTAAATCCTTGTTGGCTGTCTCCAATTAGGCCATGACTATCTACATGCTGAGTAATTTTATTCTTTATCATGATTTCTACTATTTTTCCCGGTACTTACGTCAGGCTCACTGGTCTGTAGTTTCCCAGATCACCCCTGGAACCCTTTTTAAAAATTGGTGTTACATTGGCGATCCTCCAGTCTTCAGGTATTAGAGATGATTTTAATGATAGTTTACAGATTACTAATAGCAGGTCTGCAATCTCATATTTCAGTTCTTTCAACACCCTTGGATGTATAGCATCCGGCCCAGGTGATTTGCTACTCTTCAGTTTATCTAATAGTTATAATACATCTTCCCGATATATCGGTATTTCCTTCAATTCTTCCGCACCTTTAAATAGCGCGGTATATAGCGCGGTATATAAGAGAATGTAAATAAATAAATAAATACCACTTCAGTCATGGGTAACATCCCTACATCTTCCTCAGTAAAGACTGAAGCAAAGAATTCATTCAGTCTGTCCGCTATCGCCTTGTCGCCTCTTAGTGCCCCTTTAACCCCTCTATCATCTAATGGACCAACTGACTCTCTCACAGGTTTTTTGCTATGAATGTACTTGAAAAAGTCTTTATTTTGCGTTTTTGCTTCTGCAGCAAGCTTCTTCTCAAATTCTCCCTTTGCCTGCCTTATCAATGCTTTGCATTTGACATGCCAGTGCTTGGGCTTTTTCCAGGTTTCGTTGTTTGGCTATTTTTTCCATTTCCTGAAAGATGCCTTTTTGGCAACAGCCTCTCTGACCTCCCCTTTAAACCATGTTGGCAGTTTTTTGGACTTCCTTCCACTTTTCTTAAAGCGTGGAATACAGCTGGTCTGGGCTTTCCAATATAGTATTTTTCAACAACAACCAAGCTTGATGTAAGTCTTTAACCTTTGCAACTGCTCCTTTTAGTTCTTTCTTAACTTTTTTCCTCATTTTATCATAGTCTCCCTTTTGAAAGTTAAAAGGTAGTACTGTGGATTTCCTTACTATCCCTCCTCCACTAATTAAAACAAAGGCGATCATGCTATGATCACTATTGCCAAGTGGCCCCAACACCCTTATCTCTTGCACTAGATCTGGTGTTCCACTAAGGACTAGGTCTAATATGGCTTCCCCTCTGGTCGGTTCATGAACCAGCTGCTCCAAGAAGCAGTCATTTATTTCATCTAGGAACTTTATCACCCCAGCATGTCCTGCCGTGACACTGACCCAGTCGATACCAGTGTAATTGAAATCACCCTTTATTATTACTGAGCTGTAACTTTGGTTAGCTTCCTTGATTTCTTTGAGCATTTCATCATCCTTTTGTTCATTCTGGCCAGGCGGTCGATAGTACACCCCCACTGCCATCGCCTTCCCCTTTTTACATGGAATTTCAATCCATAGAGATTCTACAGCAAATTTTGTTTCCTGCAAAACTTTAATCCTTTCTGACTCAATGCCCTCTCTAACATTTGCATGCAAGCATTTTAGAGACTGTATTTATTCATATTATTTGGCTATTGGTAGACTTGGGTAATTTGGATCTTTAAGCTCTATCTCCTCCATACTCGAGGGCATTTGGAGTACTTTACTTTTTTTTGGAACCTCTCTGCTTTTGGTAGTATCCTTCAAGGATACATTATTCTGAACCATCTGCTCTTGGGCGACTGTCGGCTTTCTCCTATTATCTAGTTTAAAAGCTGCTCTATCTCCTTTTTAAAGGTTAATGCCAGCAGCCTGGTTCCATCCCGATTAAGGTGAAGCCTTCCCTTCAGAAGAGCCCCTCCTTTCCCCAGAATGTTCCCCAGTTCCTAACAAACCCATCCCCTCATCTCTGCACCATTGTCTCATCCACGCATTGAGACTCCGGAGCTCTGCCTGCCTTTTGGGTCCTGCACGTGGAACAGGAAGCAGTTCGGAGAATGCTACCCTGGAAGTTCTGGATTTCAACTTCCTACCTAAAAGCTTAAATTTAGCCTCCAGCACCTCCCTACCACATTTTCCTATGTCATTGGTACCGACATGTACCAAGACAGCAGACTCCTCCCCAGCACTATCTAAGACCTTATCTAGGTGGCGTGTGAGGTCCGCTACTTTCGCACCAGGCAGGCATGTTACCAGGCGATCCTCACGTCCACCAGCCACCCAGCTATCTACATGCCTAATGATCGAATCACCACCTATAACGGCTGTCCTAACCCTTCCCTCTTGGGCACATGGCCCTGGAGAAACGTCCTCGGTGCGAGAGGGTTTTACATCACCTGGAGGACAGGTCCTAGTTATAGAATCACTTCCTGCCATACCAGGGTGATGCTCTCCTGTCACGTGACCTCTCTCCTCCATGGCAACAGAGATGCTGCCAGACTGGAGGTGGGACTTCAGGACTATATCCCTGTAGGTCTCGTCTATGTACCTCTCTGTCTGTCTTATGTTTTCCAAGTCTGCTACTCTAGCTGCTAGAGAACGGACTCGTTCCCTGAGAGCAAAGAGCTCCTTGCACCTAGTGCACACATAAGACCTCTCACCAACTGGGCGAAAATCATACATGTGACACTCAATGCAAAAGACTGGAAAGCCCCCATTTCACTACTGGACTGCTGTCTGCATCTTAGTTTTGAGTTTGTGTTTAGATCTTTCAGTTCTTTACTTACTAAGGGTTGTTATGGATATTTATAGTAATAAAACTGTACCTAATATGTTTAATATAACTTCTTCACCTGAAGCTCAGTTAATCTCAGGTTCTTAGTGTATGACTGATTTGGGTAATGAGCTTCACCTGAGAGCACCTCCTGTCTTTTAAGATGTGTAAGTACCTATATAGCGACGATTATCCCAAGGGTAGGTGGGTGTTGGGGAGGGAGGGAAATAACACTTATTAAAAGAGGGCTACTACACAGTACCCTGTCTTGTGCTGCTGAGGTAAGCTATATTCTGATTTGATTTAAATTCTATCTCTTTGCTGCTGTTAGATTCTAACTTATTATGAAATTTAAACTACAAGCTCTCTGCTGGGTTCCATATTTAACCAGAAAGCTCTCTTCTGTGTGTTAAATTTAAACTAAAAATACTTTGCTTATGCTAGGCCCTGAGTGACTATTAAATAAAAATAAATAAATAAATAAAATAAAACTACAAGCTCTCTACTGAGTATGAAATGTATCCAGAAAGTTCTGTTCTGTGTTTTAAATTTAAACTTAAACTGTTGCTACTAGGCCCTGACTGATTTAACAAAAAATAGTGGGTTCACAGATTAATTAGCTTTAATACAAAGAATTCCTTTCAGAAAATTCACAGAATTATATACTCACAATTGTAGATCTCTCTCCAGAAGTAACAGTCCCCTTTTCTAGTCCTTCAAGACTGAGGATCACAGAGCTCTGGTTGAGCTATTTATGCCTGTGCTGCTGAGGTAAGCTGTGACCAACTTCCTGGGTGATTAACAGTCCTTGCTTGGATAGAAGGAGTCTTTCAAAATGGCCTTTTGACCTGCCATCTGGTGTTAACACCTATTGAAAATGTTTCACAGGTCTCTTGCCCCCTAGGTAGAAGGCCTCTTTGTAAAGGTCTCTAGAAGACTTTATTTGTTGCTCAAAGAGTACTGACTCTGTTTCGCCTTTTGTGCTAAGCTATATTCTGATTTGATTTAAATTATAGCTCTTTGCTGCTGCTGCTAGGCTCTAACTTATTATGAAATTTAAACTACAAGATCTCTGCTGGGTTCCAAGTTTAACCAGAAAGCTCTCTTCTATGTTTTAAATTTAAACTAGATCTCTGGAAGATGCGATATATAAATGATTGTTAATTAAAATAAATAAAACTAAAAGCCTACGTCTTGAAGTGGCGTAGATTTGCGTCGTGGTGTGAGGAGCAGGAGGTGGATCCTTTCTCTTACCTGGTGGGGGTGGTTTTGCAATACCTTCTACACCTCTTTGATTTGGGCCTCAAGTCCAACTCTTTCAGAGTGCACCTCAGTGCTGTTGCGGCGAACCACTTTCCGGTGGATGAGAAGCCTCTCTCTCCGCCCACCCCTTTGTCTCTCTGTTTCTGAGAGGCTGGCTTCTCTTGAAACCCCCGGTCCACCCCCCCGGCGACCAAATGGGATCTGAATGTGGTGTTAGGGCAGCTTACTAGGCCGCCCTTTTTACCGATGATGACCTGCCATCTTCTATCTCTCTTGGAAAGTGGTTTTCTTGGTGGCACTCACATCCACCTGGAGGGTGAGTGAGCTCCTGGCCCTAGTGTCAGGAAGGCCTTATACCAGATTCTATAGGAACCGGGTGGTGCTTCACACGCACCCCAGGTTTCTTCCAAAAGTGGTCTCCTCGTTCCACCTCAACCAGGAGGTGGTTCTGCCTACCTTTTTTCCCAGGCCACATGCCAGTTGGGCAGAGACGGTCCTGCATACCCTGGACTGTGTAAGAGGGCATTGGCCTTCTATATCTCGCGTACGCAAGTGCATCGGAAGGCTTCTCGGCTTTTTGTATCCTATGACCCTAGTAAGCTGGGGTTGGCGGTATCAAAGCGTACACTGTCCACGTGGATAGCAGACTGTATTGCCTGGTCATACAAGGTAGCCGAGCTTCTGATGGAGGGTCGTGTTACAGCCCATAGGGACAGGGCCATGGCGGCATCAGTGGCTCATTTGCACTCTGTTCTTCTGGCAGATATCTGCCAGGCCGCCACCTGATCTTCGGATCAGACTTTCGAAACCCATTATTGTCTGGACAGGGAGTCCCGACAGGACAGTGCCTTCCTCCAGGCTGTACTCTGTAACCTTTTTGAGGTTTAGGCAACTCCTGCCCTCCGACCTTTCTGTGTTCAGGCTATCGGAGTGCTATTCCCTTAGTTTGGATTTCTATTATGGCTGCTTGCTGCCCTCGTAGAGGGAGCCTTTTTTTTTTTTATCTGTGGGTTCTTGGTAGCCTATATCTGGGGAGTCCCATATGTGAGGACTGACTTCCTGCTTGTTTCCGGAGAAAGCATAGTTACTCATCTGTAACAGGTGTTCTCCGGGGACAGCAGGAATCAGTCCTCATGACCCTCCCTCCTCCCCTTGGAGTTTGTCCTATATTTTGTTCTCGTTTGCCGTCTTTTTAGCTGAGCAAGATGGCACCCTTGGGCGGGAAGGGGACCGTGCATGCGTGGTGGCAACTCCCAAAGGCTTTCTCTGAAACCTGGGTATTTGCGCCGCATGAGGGCTCCGTCGGCGCCAACATCACCCATATGTGAGGACTGATTACTACTGTCCCCGGAGAACACCTCTTACAGGTGAGTAACTACGCTTAACCCTCTGCCCAGTGTGCAGTGGCAGCCATGAAAGCAAATAGATTGCTAGAAATCATAAGGAAAGGAATGGAGAATAAAACAAAGTAAATTATAATGCCTCTGTATCATTCAATGATATGACTGCCCTTGACTATTGTGTGCGGTTCTGGTCGCTGTATCTTAAAAAGATAGAAAAGGTATAGTGAAGAGCCACCAAAGTGGTAAAGGGATGGAAGGATACCCTTATGAATAGAGGCTAAAAAGGGCTCATCAACCTTGAAAAGAGACTGCTGCTGGGGGAGATATGATAGCGATCTATAAATGAATGAATGGAGTGGAACAGATAAACGTATATCGATTGTTTATGCCATAAAAATATAGAAAGGCTAAGGGATATGCAATGAAGCTACAGTGTAACCTATTTAAGTCTAATAAGAAAATATTTTTTCACTTGATGTGCAATCAAACTCTGGAATTCATTTCCTGGAGGGAAAGGTCCATAAACCATCCTTAAAGGGTACCCAGGCATTCCACTGCTTGCCCCAATACAAGTATTGTGGAACTTGTGTCTCTTTTTGGGAATCTGCTAGGTATTTGTGACCTAGATTGGCCACTTTTGGAAATGGGATACTGGGTTTGATGGACCTTGGTCTTGCTGAGTATGGCATATTTTATGTTTTTATGCTGAAGCTGAAGGCCATTTTTCTGGTGATCAGGGTCTTTCACCACCAATGGCAGCACCAGTGTATGCTGGTTGAAATGAACAACCAGGTCGTGATGATCTACCTGATCAAGCAAGGGGCACAGGGTCTTACCGCCTCTGCCAGGAGGCAGTAGCCGTCTTCTCAGACACGTTCAGTCAAGGAATGCTCCTCAGGGCTGTGTACCTTCCGGGCCAGGACTGTGCCCTAGCGGACATAAGAACATAACATAAGATATGCCATACTGGGTCAGACCAAGGTCCATCAAGCGCAGTATCCTGTTTCCAACAGTGGCCAATCTATGTCATACGTACCTAGCAGTTTCCCCAAAAGACACAGGTTCCACAATGCTCGTACTGGGTCAAGCATTGATATCCTGGGTCCCTTCTTAATAATGGTTTATGGACCTTTCCTCCAGGAACTTATCCAAACCTTTTTTAAATACAGCTTGTGATAAGGAAGCTTATCATAGCTCAGGTAGGAGCTATAGAAAAGATGATGTGACTCTGAACAAGCAACCTGTCAGTTCTGGTAGAAGTAAGAAAACAGTTTTCACATAAAAGACTACCAGTCCCAGAACGCACCAGGTTTCCAGCAGCCATGAGGGGGGCTGAAGTGAGAAAACGTGTGTGCAATCAAGAGAGCTATGAGGTAATCCCTAAGCAGTCATCTCAAAGGGCAGGGCATGATTCAACACAGCTGCGCTGTGTTAGGGAGGAGCACACATTAGGACAGAATAAGAATAGAGCTTATTCTACAGATAACAGCTACAGAAAGAGCTTCAGAGACAGATACAGCAACAGCTTCAAGCTCAAGCACCAACATCATCTCGAGAAGCAGAAGCCAAGCCAACCGGATAGAGAGAGAAGGAAACTCTCTGGAAGGAAGAGAAGAAAGGCCATTGGCAGGTTTGGGAGAGTCCAAGGCAGTACCCATACTGGGAGGTATTCCAAATGCCAGCAGAGTCCATTGGACTGGAGTCAGCCAGAGGAATGGAATGGCAGAGATAGGAATCACCAGTGGCTACCTGGAAGAGAGAAGACTGCACGTGGAAGGGACTTTCAGACCTATGCCAGAAGGTATGTGAGGAAAGATCCAGTGTCCAGGGATCAAGATTGGAAGGCTGGACATCAGAACTGGATTACATACTGGCCAGGCTATACAGAGAGGAATTATGATAGCAGGAGAGGCTCAGGTATGAACACTGATCCAGATCCTATCTATAACAGTGAATGGCAGCAAGGGAATAAGCATTCTCATGATAGTGCCTTATGGAAAGACTCGTCTGTGCCAATGTATGATAGTGACCCTATGCTGATTGATGAAGGGGGAGATACAGCAGATGAAACTATTGATTACATGGACTGTTCTTTATCCAAGTGCTATTGCTAGCTTTCTGTGAGCAAACACATCAGCCATCACAAAGAAACCTAACTTTGTTCTTTATTTCCACTGCAAACAGTTCTTAAAGCAGGATTTGGGTTCACACAGTAGCAGCCAGCCAGCTAAAGGCTTTCAGCTGGTCAATTGATAGTAATTAAAGCTGCACCTGATTGTGTGTGTGAGCAAGGGAGAATCACTGCTGGGATCTGCGTGGAAAATAAGCAGAAGTTAACCTAACAAGCAAAGTTCATTTATTTCTTTGTGCCTTTTTCCTTTGGTAATTATTTGCTAAGAAAACATTAGCTAATTGCCTGACAAGCTGAAGGTTGTTTTCTGATTTGCTTTGTGACTTTGTTATCCATTTAAACACTGCAAGCAAGTAACCTCATTTATATTGCTACCAAGCATATTTGTGCTGGGTGAATTAAACCCCATCAATAAAAGAAGTATTTTATTGGCCTTACCACTGGTTTCACAACTCAATTATTGTCTTCAGCTGTGTTTGGGAGTGAATGAACTACATTACCCACAATACCTTGCAAGAATCATATGAATATATGCATCGTCAAGATTGTGTAAGTTCTCACCCTAGGCAGCCGTCTGACAAGCTACACTAACAGCCTTTACTACATCCTCCGGTAAGAAATTCCAGAGTTTGATTACACTTTGAGTGAAAAAATATTTTCTTTTATTAGTCTTAAATAGTTTACCCTGTAGCTTCATTGCATGTCCCCTAGTCTTTCTATATTCTGATAACGTAAACAATCGATCTATGTTTACCCGTTCCGCTCCGTTCATTAATTTATAGACTTCTATCATATCTCCCCTCAGCTGTCTCTTTTCCAGGTTAAAGAGCCCTAACCTTTTTAGCCTTTCTTCATAGGAGTATCCTTCCATCCCCTTTACCATTTTGGTGGCTCTTCTCTGAACCTTTTCTAATAACGCTATATCTTTTTTAAGATACGGTGACCAGAATTGCACACAATATTCAAGGTGCGGTCTCACCATGGAACGATATAGAGGCATTATAATATCTTTTGTTTTATTTTCCATTCCTTTCCTTATCATACCTAGCATTCTATTTGCTCTCTTGGCCGCCGCTGCACACTGGGCCGAGGGTTTTAACATGTTATCTACAATGACGCCTAAATCTTTTTCCTGGGTGGTGGTTCCTAATGTGGAACCTTGCATCGTGTAACCATAGTTTGGGTTGTTCTTCCCTAGGTGCATAACTTTGCACTTGTCCACATTAAATTTCACCTGTCATTTTGATGCCCAGTCTTCCAATTTATCAAGATCCTCTTACAATTTTCCACAATCCTCTTGGGTTTTAACAACTTTAAATAGTTTTGTGTCATCTGCAAATTTGATAACCTCACTCGTTATTCCACTTTCCAGGTCATTGATGAATATGTCAAAAAGCAGCGGACCCAGCACAAATCCCTGGGGTACACCACTATTCACCTTTCTCCTTTGGGAAAGAGGGCCATTTAGCCCTACCCTCTGCTTTCTATCTTTTAACCAGTTCCTGATTCACAGTAGTACACTGCCTCCTATCCCATGACTCTTTAGTTTTGCCAAAAGTCTCTGATGAGGGACCTTGTCAAAGGCTTTCTGAAAGTCCAGATACACTATATCAACCGATCCAGATACACTTTATCAACCGACGGGCTGAGCAGGCTTTTGCAGCCTTGTGATTGGCGACTAGATCCCAGGATGGCACAGCGGTTCTTCAGACTTAGGGGTACCCCAAGTCTGGACCGCTTTGCTAGCCTGAACAATGCTCAGCTGCCCCTTTTCTGCTGTTTCCAGCCGCACCCATCCCGGGTAGTGGCAGATGCCTTCCTTATCTTGTGGTCTGAGGACCTCCTGTACGCCTTCCCTCCCATGGTATTAATTGCCCAGACCTCCTTCATGGTCCTGTGGGACAAGGCTTCCATGATCCTGGTGGGCCCATAAACCTTGGTTTCCCTTGTTGTTCTGCCTCTCGATGGATCTCCCGGGCTACTCACTCAGGAGGAGGGCTCCCTTCTCCACCCCAGCCTGGGGTCCTTGACATTTACAGCATGGCATCTTCGTTCCCTCACAGCTTCACACTCTGCATCTTCCCCCTCTCCCAATGTAACCTCTGCTCTCCCGGACTCCTCCGCCCTTGCTTCCTTCTTTGTCTCCAAGGTTAGCACCCTCCGCCAAGCTTTTCCCCAATGTCCGCCGCCTCTCTCTCCCCCCACTGAGCCCCCTCTTCCTCCTCCCCTTTCTTCGCCATCCTTAACTCCTGCACTATCACACTCTTGGTCCTCATTTGACCCCATTACACCTGATGTTTTGAATAAGACTTTCTCTACTATTCGCAAAACTACCTGCCCAGCTGATCCTATCCCTTCCCAATGGCTTCTAGAACCTTCCCTAGCTCTATCCCCTTATATCCTTTCCCTTTTCAATTCAAGTCTCTCCACTGGTTCTTTTCCTTCCACCTGGAAACATGCATTAGTCCGTCCCATCTTGAAATCTCACTCCTCTGATCCTTCCATTCTTTCTAACTGGCGCCCAGTCTCAAACCTACCCTTCTTATCAAAACTCCTTGAGAAATTGGTTTTCTCTCAGCTTGCCTTTCATCTTGAGCTCTCCCTTACTCTCCATCCCCGTCAATCTGGTTTCCGCCCTGGCCATAGCACTGAATCTGTCCTTCTCTCTCTTCTAAATGATCTTCACATTGCTCACGATCGCGGTCTTGTCACCCTGGCTGTTTCTCTTGATCTATCTGCGGCTTTCGACCTGGTGGATCATCACACCCTCCTCTTCCGTCTTCGGGAAGCTGGTCTTTCGGGTATGGTTCTCCGGTGGTTTCATTCATTTCTATCCTGTCGTTCTTTCTCTGTCGTCTCTGCCTCTTCCTCTTCTGCCCCCACCCCCCTGTCCTGTGGTGTTCCCCAAGGGTCTGTTCTTGCCCCACTTCTCTTCAATATTTTCCTAGCCCCCCTTGCCCTTCTGGTCCAACAGTTTAGCATTTCTGCATATTATTATGCAGATGACATTCTTCTTCTTCACCACACAGATTCTTTTTCCCCTGATATCTCCCCTCTCAACCTCTGTCTCACTGCTGTGATGTCCTGGTTCTCTTCTAACTTTCTACAAGTAAACCCGGCAAAATCTTTTGCAATCTGGTTCACCTTTGGCAGTCCTGTGCCCCCTCTCTCTCCTCCCAGCCTATCCCCCTGGTCTCATCACTCCGATACTTAGGTGTTGTTCTTGACTCTGCCCTTACTTTCAAAGACCACATTTCTTCAGTTGTTCAACGCTCTTTCTTCTCTCTTCGTCAACTTAGAGCAGTTCGCCCCTTCCTCTCTACTCCTGCTCTAACCACCTTTCTGCTCACCCTTGTGTTGTCCCGTCTCGATTATTGTAATGTCTCTTTTGCTGGCTTACCCAAGTCCCAACTGTCTCGTCTCCAACGTGTTCAAAATGCTGCCATCCGTCTGTTGTCCCATGCATCACGTTTCGATCATGTCACACCCCTTCTTTATCAACATCACTGGTTACCCATTTCTTTCCGCATTCGGTATAAACTTCTAATCTTTGCACATCGAATAATCCATACCGGCACTCCCCTCTACCTGGCAAATCAGATACAATTCCGTACCCCTCACCGCCTCCTCCGCTCTGTACACATAAATCGCATGGTCCTTCCCTCTCCTGCACATGCTCATCTTGAACAAACCCGCTCCTCTGCTTTCTATTTCTTGGTTCCAAGCCTTTGGAACTCACTCCCCCCCCCCCCCTCCGTGCAGAAAGCTCATACCAAACATTCAAATCCCAACTCAAAACCCATCTCTTTTGCCTTGCGTTTGATCCTCCTCCCTAGCCCATTCCTCTCCCCTTCTCATTACCATGTCCTTTCACAGAATGTTTGTCTTCTCCTTCCCCTCCTCCCTTGTTTGTACACATGTATTATTATTTCCTGATTTTAACTTACTTCTGTTCTTATCTCCTTTTTCCTTTCTCCTCTACTTTTCTTTGATTTGATGGCGTTCCTTTTCTCTTTCTGCAGCCAATGTGCTTGTTTTAACTAACTTGCCTGATTTTATTTATTGTAAACCGCTCAGACGCCTACGGTATCGAGCGGTATAACAAGTTTTAATAAACCTAAACCTAAACCTAAACAGGTAACCTTAGCCCCTTCAACCTTCCAAGGGAGATGGAAGAAGTCCTCTTGTCCTATCGTAAGAGCTCCACGAGACAGGTCTATGCTTTCAAGTGGCTCAGATACTCAGTGTGGTGCACAGAGCAGCAAATTGACTCATTCTCTTCCACGTGCACACGTTGTTGAAATATTTAGTTTACTTCTCACAAGCTGGACTCAAGTCTAACTCTGTCAGTGTGCACCTGAATGCTCTGTCGGCGCATCATTCTATGTAGGGTAAACCCCATCTCTACTCAGCTCCTCATTATTCGATTCATGCAGGGTATTCTGCTCTCTAAACCTCCCATCTGCATGCTCCCCATGGAATGGGACTTCAGCGTGGTCTTGAATCAGCTCACCAAGTTGCCATTTGAGCCTCTGTCTACCTGCCATATGCATTACCTGATGAACTGAAATCCCTCTCCTCCCACGAGCTACCTCCCAACAAACACAGAACCAACCTACTAACCTCCTATTAACCCCCCCACCACACCCCCTACCTAAACATCAGAGCTTCACCCCACCCTAACCAAAGAAAAAGACTAATCAAGAAGAGGCCGACTCCTGTTTATATGCAACTACAAAGATTGTCACATAAGTTGGTTTGTACAATATGTTCATTGTAAATAGTTAATACTGCTGTTCCATGTAAAAGTTGTTTGCAAATAGTTAATATTGCTGTTCCGTGTAAAAGTTGTTCAACTGTTCTCTGTTAACCACCCTTGATCTCTGGAAGGGATAGCTGTTTCAATAGCTGTTTCTTTGGATCTCTCTGCTGCGTTCAATGTTATTGATCACCACACTCTTCTCACTCGTCTTTCAGACCTCGGCATCCAAGGCACTGTTCACCAGTGGTTTCGGTCCTTTCTTTCCTCTCGATCCTTCGCAGTTCACAATGATTCCTCCTCTTTTCCTCTTCCCTGTGGCGTCCCTTAGGGCTCCATCGTTGCCCCCCTCCTTTTTAATGTCTTTCTTGCCCCTCTTGCCCTTCTTATACAGCAGCACGGTATTTCCGCTTATTTTTTCGCAGATGACATTCTCTTAATCCACCACACCTCTTCTTCCGTTCCGGACCTCACTCTCCTCAATACCTGCTTGACTGCCGTCTCTGATTGGTTCCTTAGCAACTTCCTTGTCGTCAACCCTTCCAAGTCCGCAGCCATCTGGTTCACCTTTGGCGCCTCCCCCCTCCCCCCTCTCTGTCACCACACATGTCCAACTCTCCCATCCCTCTGGTTTCAACTCTTCGCTATCTTGGTGTCACTCTCGATTCGTCTCTCTCGTTCCATCAGCATATCTCTGGTGTGGTGCGCAACTCTCTTTTTCACCTCCGTAGGATCAGGGCTGTCCTACTGCTGCTTTCAGTCACATCCCTCACCACCCTTGTGCTTTCCTTAGTGATCATTCGACTCTATTACTTTAACTCTCTTCTCGTTGGTCTCCCACAATACCAACTCCGGAGAATACAGCTCATTCAAAACACTGCTGCCCGTCTTCTCACCTTCTCTTCTTCTCGAGTCCATTTCACTCCTTGCCTTCTATCCCTTCACTGACTCCCTGTCAAAGCTCGCTACCTTTACAAACTCCTCATTCTTACACATAAAGCCCTTCACACCAACACACCCCAGTATTTAGAGGATCTCATTTACCTTCAGCCCATGCCTCGCCTTCTTTGTTCCTCTCATGGCAATCGTCTCTTCCTACCGTCCCCCACAAATGCACACCTTGAATCAACCCGTCGTGCTGCCTTCTTTTTTGCTAGTCCTGCCCTATGGAATTCTCTCCCGCACTCCCTCCGTACTGAATTATCTTTTCCCCAGTTCAAGGCCCTCCTTAAGACCTATCTTTTTCATCAGGCTTTTAATCTTCCCAACTCCTCCTAGCCACTCACACCTCACCAACTAGGCTTCCCACTGTTTCCCATTCATTATCAGACCTTTGACTCCCCTACCTCCGATAATCCTTTATGGATCCTTGGACTCCCTCTCTCTGACCATTCAGCCCTTACCTACCTCCACCCCACCCTTCCCCATTTCGCCTACTCTCCTTCGTATTTATTTTGCTGTCTGTGCTGACACCTGTTCTGTTCTATCCTTCCTCCTTTTCTTCCACTTCTTTCCTATCATTTATTGGCGTTCCTTTCTCTCTTTGTTTTCCAGCAGCCCTATTGTATTGTACTCCGCCGTAATGCCTCGGTAAAGGGCGGTCTATCAAATGTTTCGAATAAAGATAAAGGGGCGGTATAGAAGAAATGTATAAATAAATAAATAAAATTGGCTCTAGCTATGTTATCTGACTGAGTAAGATGGCACCTTTGGGCGGGAAGGGGACCATGTATGCATGGTGGCAACTCCCAAAGGCTTTCTTTGAAAGCTGGAGAGATGTTTCCACGAGGGCTCAGTCAGCACCGACATCATCCATATGTGAAGACTGATTCCTGTTGTCCCTGGAAAGAACACCTGTTATAGGTGAGTAATTTTACTGTCTGGGCGGTGACTTTATCTGGTCTGGCACAGTCCGGTTAGTGGTTTCCATCCTGTTGGTGCTGGACTGTTAAGGAAAAAATAAGAGAATAGACACATACAGGTTCCAGCTGTCCATAAGTGCCAGGGGGCAGACCTTACAGCAGTGGTTCTGTTTCCAGTGTTGCTGGGCATCATCAAGGGCCAGTTCTCCTGGATCAGTTGGAGGTGGGACCTGGACCCAATGCTCGCTTGCAGAAGGACTAGAAAGTCTTGAAGGACTAGAAAAAGGGACTGTTACTTCTGGAGAGAGATCTGCAATTGTGAGTATATACTTCTGGGAATTTTCTGAAAGGAATTCTTTCTATTAAGCTATTTAATCTGTGAACCCACTATTTTTTGTTAAATCATTCAGGGCCTAGTAGCAGCAGTTTAAATTTAAAACACAGAAGAGAACTTTCTGGTTACAATTCATACCCAGCAGAGAGCTTATAGTTTTAATTTAATAGTCACTCAGGGCCTAGTATCAGCATAGTACTTTTAGTTTAAATTTAAAACACAGAAGAGAGCTTTCTGGTTAAATTTGGAACCCAGCAGAGAGCTTGTAGTTTAAATTTCATAATAAGTTAGAGCCTAGCAGCAGCAAAGAGCTATAATTTAAATCAAATAAGAATATAGATTACCTCAGCAGCACAGGACTGGGTACTGTGTAGCAGCCCTCTTTTAATAAGTGTTATTTCCCTCCCCACACCCACCCACCCCTGGAATATTCGTAGCTTTATAGGTACTTACACATCTTAAAAGACAGGAGGTGCTTTCAGGTGAAGCTTGTTACCCAAATCAGACAAGGACCTGAGATTGATTAAGCTTCAGGTGAACAAGGTATATTAAACGTATTAGGTACAGTTTTATTGGTATAAATATCCATAGCAACCCTTAGTAAGTAAAGAACTTAAAGATCTAAACAAAAACTTAAAACTAAGATGCAGACAGCAGTCCAGCAGCGAGATGGGGGCTTTCCAGTCTATTGCATTGAGTGTCACATGTATGATTTTCTCCCAGTTGGTGAGAGGTCTTACGTGTGCACTAGGTGCAAGGAGCTCTTTGCTCTCAGGGAACGAGTCCGTTCTCTAGAGGCTAGAGTAGCAGACTTGGAAAACATAAGAAAGACAGAGAGGTACATAGACGAGACCTACAGGGATATAGTCCTGAAGTCCCACCTCCAGTCTGGCAGCATCCCTGTTGCCATGGAGGAGAGAGTTCACGTGACAGGAGAGCATCACCCTGGTGTGGCAGGAAGTGATCCTATAACTAGGACCTGTCCTCCAGGTGATGTAAAACCTTCTCGCACTGAGGAAGTTTCTCCAGGGCCATGTGCCCATGAGGGAAGGGTTAGGACAACCGTTATAGTTGGTGATTCGATCATTTGGCATGTAGATAGCTGGATGGCTGGTGGACGTGAGGATCGCCTGGTAACATGCCTGCCTGGTGCGAAGGTAGCGGACCTCATGCGCCACCTAGATAAGGTCTTAGATAGTGCTGGGGAGGAGTCTGCTGTCTTGGTACATGTCGGTACCAATGACATAAGAAAATGTGGTAGGGAGGTTCTGGAGGCTAAATTTAGGCTTTTAGGTAGGAAGTTGAAATCCAGAACTTCCAGGGTAGCGTTTTCCGAAATGCTTCCCGTTCCTCGTGCAGGACTCAAAAGGCAAGCATAGCTCTGGAGTCTCAATGCGTGGATGAGACAATGGTGCAGAGATGAGGGGTTTGGATTTGTTAGGAACTGGGGTACATTTTATTTATTTATTTATTTATTTATTTATTTATTTATTTATTTAACAGTTTTTATATGCCATCTTTCTACTAGTCAAGACGGTTTGCATGAAACAATAGTACAGTATATTACAACTGTTTACAGGGAACAATTAAACAATGTAGGATAATTAAGGATACAAGTAAAACTGTGTAATAAAATTAAAATTAAATTAAAAATAACAAGTAACAAGTTAACAAAGTAACAATATGTACTGGAACAGTAGAGTTAATACATGGAGAGAGGTAAAGGATAGCTAACTGATTAGGATGACTATTTACATTGAGTAAATTTGAGTAACTTGGTTGCATATAGTTTTGTGTTGAATTGGAGGGAATTGGGTAGTGAAGTAGATCACGAGGTGAAGAGTTAGGGTGGGGAGGAAAGAGATATGTTTTTAGTTTTTTGCGGAATTCAATGTGGCACTCACAGTTGCGTAGTTGGGGGGGGAGGGTGTTCCATAAAGATGGGGCGTAAAGGGAGAAGGCTCTATTACTTGTAGCTTGTTTACAGTACCTATTGATTGTGGGTGTAGATAGCAAGTTTTTGGTGGAGGTACGGTGTGTTCTTGTGTTGCTAGGAAAAGCGAGGAGTGAGGTGAGGCATGGTGCTGATTCATTTAAGATTATTTTATGAATAAGGGTGAGGACCTTAAATTTAGCTCTGTATTGTATAGGTAGCCAGTGAAGGTCGTGTAGGACAGGAGTGATATGAGCTCGTCTGGGTTTGTTGGATATGAGCCTCGCTACCATATTCTGGGCTATTTGGAGTGGTTGGATTGTAGTTTTAGGGAGACCATGGTAAATTAGATTGCAATAGTCAAGTGAAGGAGTTGTGAGGGACTGGCATACAGTGCGAAAGGAGTCTGGGTTTAAGAGAGGTTTAAGATTACGGCGTGTGTGTAGTTTTGCATATATTGTGTTAGTGGATCTTTTTATGTGTTCAGTGAAGGAGAGGTTCTGGTCAAGGGTAATTCCAAGATATTTTACTTGATTTTTTATAACAAGTGGGAGATTAGCAATGGTGAGAGTTGGGGGAGGTGAGTATGTGTGGTTAGAAAATACTTGAAGTACGTCTGTTTTTGCTTGGTTGATTGTAAGGTTATGTTGAGAAAGCCAGTATTTGAGGGACGTTAGACATTCATTGATTTTAGAAAAGTTGGGATTGGAGAGGTTAAAAGGGGTGAAGCACATCATGTCATCAGCATATATTTGGTACTGTATGTCAGGATCTTGAAATATTTTGCAAGCAGGTTGAAGGAAGATGTTAAAAAGTAAGGCAGATAGGCTAGATCCTTGAGGTACACCCTGTTTCAGAGTAAATGGGAGGGAGGTGTCATTTCCAAGTCGTACCTGTTGAGTTCTGGAGTTCAGATAAGATTGGAACCATTTAAGTGTTGTACCATTGAGACCTATTTCTTGAAGTCTGGTTAGGAGTTGATTGTGAGGTAGAGAGTCGAATGCAGCAGAAAGGTCAAGAAAGATGAGGAGACATCCTCGGTTAGGGTTTTGGGTATGTAAATACAGTGAATTTAGTAGAGAAGTAAGTAGTGTTTCTACTCCATGGTTTCTTTTAAAGCCATGTTGGTAGAGGTCAAGGGGGGAGTGGTCGTCAATGTGGTTCTGGAGTTGGGTTTGGACTATTTTTTCAGTAATCTTTGCTAGGTAGGGGATACTGGAGATAGGTCTGTAGGATGAAGGGGAGGTAGGGTCAAGTTTTGAGTTTTTAATGATTGGGCGGATGGAGGCACATTTAAGAAGGGGTGGAACAAGGCCTGATTTAAGTGAGGTTTGAATTAAGTTTAGGATATAGGGGCCGAGGGTATTGCTAGTTGTTTTGATCCAATGGGTTGGACAAGGATCCAAAGCTGAGGTTGATGTGTTCAATCCTTTTATGACATCTATCACATTATCTAGTGTAATAGAGTGAAATTCATTCCATGTGTGTAGACAGGATGAGTTGGGAAGTTGAGTATGGGGATCAAAGGTAGGTTGGGGGTTGTAAGTTGCTGATGAGGGGAGGTATTTGGATGATAAATGGTCAGCTATGGTTTGTGCTGTTATTTTCGGTAGTTGGTCCTGTTGCAGGGGTTCATTTATTAGGGATTTAGCGATGGAGAAAAGTTCTCTAGGTTTGTTAAGGGCACGTTTGATAATGTTTTCATTATATTGTCTCTTTTGATTTAGTGTTTCAGAACAATATATTTGTAGTTTATTAGTGTAGGCCAGGGGTCTCAAACTCAAATTGCTTTGAGGGCCAAATGAGGACTTGTAAAGTAACCCGGGGGCCGCATAAGATGCGGGGCCTCATTTGCATAAGGGGCCTCATTTGCATAAATATTTGCATAATGTTACCATACACTAACTTTTAGTAAACATGCCTCTTAATGAGTATGGATAAAGAAAGACTAAAAGATTTAGAAACAGGAAGACAATAATTAAACTGGGAACCCCAAAAGCCAAACTTGGAATGTACAACAACACTGTAGAAATAAAACTATAAATTAATTTCCTCTTGTACTAAACAAAGCGCAAACATTAATGATGCACATTTCCCAGAGTTGACATATTCCAGTTAATAAATTCAAAATAAAGAGATATTTTTCTACCTTTTGTGCATTTTTTTCAGTTGCAATTGTTCCAGCCACTTTCTTCTGGTTTCTTCATGTCTTCTGCTAACTCTCCATCATCTGCTGTCCATTTGCCCTTTCTTCTCTCTCCTAGTTTTTTTTTTCCATTCTCTCTCTATATCTGCTTTAACATACTAATCTTTCTCCTTTTTCTCTTTCCTCATTCCTATTTCATCCACTCAAATTTTACCCCTCCATCCTCAATCCCCACTTACTCTCCCAATACCTGGCCAATTGTAGATTTGTCTTCTCTCCCAGACAAAATATTTTTCCCCTCTCCATTTCACTTTCCCAGCTCCATCCCATTCTAATCCTCCCCCAACATCAGCTCCCTTCTAGTTCCAGCCCCACCCAGCATCTGCTCCTTTCTAGTCCCTGCATCAGTCCATTTCCAGTCCTATCCTAGCCTCACCATCAGCCCATTTCCAATCCTAGCTCTCTCCCCTCACAGCTCATTTCCATCCAAGCCCCCCTCCCCATCAGCCATTTGCAGTTCAAGCCCCCCTTCCACTCAGTCCATTTCCAGTCCTAGCAACCCCCCCCCAGCCCATTACCAGTCCTATCCTCCCCCTGCCACTTATTCTCCAGTTTTTAACTAACCCTTCCCTTTCTTTCTTTCACCCTCTCCACATCCAGCATCTCCCCCCTTCTCTCCTACCCTATCTGCCCCTTCTCTTGCACCATCAGTGCTTCCCCCTCATTTTCTCATCCTATCCCTCCACTATGTCCAGCACTCCCACATTCCCTCTCCCTCACCTATGTCCAGCATCCCCTCATCTTCCCCCACTGTGTCCTGTGTTCTCTCTCTCCCCATCCCATGTCTAGCATCCCCTCTCTCACCCCACGTCCAGCATCTGCCCTCGAGTCTAGCCCTACCCTGTATCCATCCTCTGCCCTCTATCCCCTCGCTCGTGTCCAGCATCTGTCCTTCATCCCTCCATGCATCCACCCCATGTCCAACATGCGCCTTCAACCCTCCATGTCTCTTACCCTATGTCCAGTATCTGCCCTCCATCTCTTACCCCCTGTACAGCATCTATCCCCCACTCCCCCACCCTGTATCCACCATCTGCTTTTCATCCCCTTATGCCCCTCACTCCATATCCTGCATCTCTTCCTTCACCTCTTTCCTTTCATTTCTGCCCTTTTCCACTCTTCTCTTCTCCCCCTCCTCTTGCTTTTTCCATCTCTCCCCTCCCCATTTTCCCTCATATCTCTCCCATTCCACCCCCTGTCTCTGGCCTTCCCACCCCCTGAACACACACACTCTCTGCTTTACTTCCCTCCTATGTGTCTCCCAATGTTCCTCCCCTTATGGCCCCCCAAAACCTCTTGCCACCTCGGTATCGCTAAAACAAAAACCCAAACCCCTCCCCAACATCCCCTGAACCTCTTGCTTCCTTTGGGGAATCGTTAAAAAAAAGCAACGCGGCACTGTGAGCTTCGCACTGAAGCACTGGACAGGACTCTACAGGCCCCGCCCCCTCCGAAACAGTTCCTACTGCTGACGAGAGGGGGCGCAGAGCCTTGCCCAGCTTCTGCGTCGCGCTTAGTGCCGCCTTGCTTTTTAGTTTTCTTTTTACCAATTCCCCAAAGGAAACAAGAGGTTTGAAGGAATGTTGGGGGGCTTTTCTGGCGATGCTGCGGTGGCAACAGGTTGGGGGGGGCTATAAGGGGAGTTAAATGCTGCATGCAGAGAGAGGGGGAGGAAGAAAAAGGAGAGAATACTGTGCATGACAAGGGTGAAGTTCCAGCTACTGCTTAGAGGAGCGGGGCAGCAACAGGTCTCCGATCCCGCGCGCAGAAGCAGAAGCCAGGGTTTTGGGGTTTTTTTTGTTTCCCTCCGCGGGCCGCACAACGTTCTCTCGCGGGCCGCATGCGGCCCGCGGGCCGCGTGTTTGAGACCCCTGGTGTAGGCTAAATGTGAGTCAGGGTCTTGGGTGTGTCTCCATTTTCGTTCTAGACGTCTAAGCTCCCTTTTAAGGGTTTTGAGATTAGTGGAGAACCATGGGGTTCTTCTGTGGTGTTTGTGGGGGTAGTGTATTTGTGGGAGTAGGGAAGCAGTAGAAATGACTTTATTCCATTCAGAGATGAAATGATTAAGATTCATTCTGGGGAAAGGAGGGGCTCTTCCGAAGGGATGGGCTTCACCTTAACCGGGATGGAACCAGGCTGCTGGCATTAACCTTTAAAAAGGAGATAGAGGGCGCTAGTGAGCCCGTGAAGGAATGGCCGCACTTTAACACAGCTCTGAGCCGGGTTCTCCCCCTAACCAGCTAGTAATTGCAATTCATCAGCATAATCCCCACTGCCTACCTAATCCTGCTCCCTGAGACCTGGCGGAAACATTCTGAAACCCGACGGGGCAATCGGAGGTGTGCAGTGTACTGTGGAGATTGGAGGCAATCACACCTGTGGAAGGAGCTGCTGTCTTCCCGGCATCCGCCGCTGCGGCTTGGAGTGAGGCCCTTCTATCGGCGATTCCTGGGGAGCGATCAGCCGACGATTCTGCTCCGGATCACCCGATTGGAGAGAGGGAGGCGCCTGGAGGTGGCTGCGCGATTGACGGCATTGCTGCCGGTAACAGAAGCTGCGAGAGGGATTGGCCCCACGGTATCAGTTTCCTTTTATTCACAGCAGCCGACTCCTGATTGCCACAATCTCCGCACTCAGCAGACGTGGGAGCAGTGTTGTCTGCGGCGTGCTGGGGCGAAGTGACTGCCGGTGACTTGGTTAGTTGCTCCTGCAGCCATTGCCACGTGCTCCTGGAACGCATGGTCCTCCCTGCGTTCCAGTCAGCCTCCGCGGGAAAGTGCCACGTGTTCTGCAATCAACGAATCAGCACCCAGCGCCGTGTGTCTCGGCGTTCCTGGAGATTGGCTTTGTTGCTGTTGGACCCTCTATCCTTCCGCTTTGCCTTGGTGACTGGTGCGTTGAGCCTCTTATCTGTGTGGCTGAAATTGTATCAATTGCATCGGGAGCAGTTTCTTCATGTGCCTGTTGGAACCTGCCTCTGTGAGTGTGCCTGGAGCGCCATCTACTGCTTAAGACTGGGATTTTTCTCTTCTTTTTTTCTCCTCCTTTCTGCTCTTTGTACTGAGAGCTGCTCCTCTCCCGCTTGATACCACTCCTTTCATATTTTTGGACTGTAGGGTTCCAAAGATTACCCATGGCTGCAAAAACCAGGGGGCTTGAGGCAAGGGAGGGAATGCGGACCTCTCAGCGTCTGCTGGGAAAGAGTGGTACCCAGACCAGCCCTACCAGTAAACAACCTTCTGAGGGTTCCGGTGATGAGACAATGAGTGAAAATGACCTGGGTCCCGCGGCGCTGTCCTCGCATGCCCTTCTACAATGGGAGCTTCGGAGGGGCTTTGAGGATCTGGCAGGTGAATTCCGCTCCATGCGCGAGGAAGTGATGAGCACAATTGCGGACCTCAGGGGTGACATAAAAGACCTAGGTACCCGAGTGGAAGAGGTCGAGACAAAAATTGATGATCATGATGGTGCCTTGGTGGGTTTACAGTGCGCAGTAAATAGGCATCACTCGCAAGCGATGGAACTGACTTATAAAAATGATGATATTGAAAACCGGTCCCGTCGTAATAATGTGCGCTTCCGAGGAATCCCGGAGGCGGCGGGAGGCGGTGAAGACCTGGCAGCGATACTTAAAACTTTGATGGGAGAATTGCTTACGGCGGAGGAACTTGCATCCCGTGGGCCTGGAATGGAGATTGAGCGTGTGCACCGTGCCCTGGGAAAGCCCCCGAATAACCAACCTCGGTATGTTGTTGCTAGATTCCTGCGGTATGTTGATGCGGAGCTTCTCCTGCAACGGGGTCGGGAGAAAAAAACGATCCCGTATCAGGGAGCAGAGGATCTCTCGGCTTTCACGCTGGCTCGCCGGAGAGAGATGCAGCCAATCACAGTGGTGCTGAACAACAAAGGGATTCGCTACTCCTGGTCCTTCCCGTTCCGGATGAACTTCCTCTTGGGCAACAAAAAGATTTCGGCTAAGGACCATACAAAAGCTTGGAGAGCGTTGCGCCAGGCGGGTCTTGTGGAAGATAATGCACTACCTGCACCTCCGACCTCTAAGCCACAGCACTCGAAATGGACTTGGGTGGGACGTTTTGTTTAAATGTCCTTGGTCTCTGCATTTTTGCTTTCATGACTGTTTTGTATTAGCCAGCTGTCCCTCACTTATACTCTTGTTGTACTAAATGTTTCTGAATGTATGGGGATTTGGGTGCTTGTTTTTTTTTGTTATTTGGGGGTGGGGGGAAGGTGGTTGTGGTTTGGAGAAGGGTATACCTGGATTACTAGTTTATTGGTGAGTGGTACAAAGGGGATGTGCTTTTGCATTGTTTTATCATAGTTTTTCTGCAAAGGGGCCCGGTAGGAGCTGGGTTTGGGGTCAGTTTAACCGTGTCCTGTTTTTTTCATAGCAGGCAGGTGGTTCTGATGGGAAGGGGGGTGGGATTAAATGGGGGGCGAGTACAGCTGGGGGGGTAGGGGGCAGGGTGTGTGGGAGGGGATTCTTGGGTAGTTTTTTGGGGTGGGGGTGGGGGTGGATGTGGGGCGGTCCATCGAAGATAGGCGATTGAGGGGGGTGAGGCTGCTCTTCCTGCTTAAAGAGTGGTGCTCTGCGGACGACAGGGGGGGGGGGTTGGATTACACAGGCTGGGGGAGGGAGTGGGGCGATGGTGGTAAGGTAACTGACTACTCATGTTGAAACTGATTTCTTTGAATGTAAAGGGTCTTAATTCCCCAAGAAAGCGTTCACTCCTCTTTTCCGAATTGAGAACCCTGAAGGGGGATATTGTGTTTTTACAGGAGACACATCTCCGTAATAGCACTCAGGGATGGTTGAAGCGTAATCCTTACTCTGATGTGTGAGTAGCGTCGGACATGAATGGCCGGAAGAAACGTGGTGTGGCCTTGCTGTTCCATCAGTGTTTATCCCTCAAGGTGGAGGAGGTTAAGAAAGATACTCAGGGGAGATGGCTTTTCTTGAATGTGCGATTAGAAGGCCAGTTATTAACGCTTGCTAATATTTATGCTCCTAATGAGGGCCAGGTAACCACCTTTGCGCGGCTGAAAACTTTGTTAACTGAATTTGCGAAAGGCCCTATTATCTTAGGCGGGGATTGTAACGCCCACATGGTGCCACACTGGGACTCGACGGGTAGCGCTGGTGGGGTAGCTGGTGGGCCTAGTAAGGCACTGCGGAATTTTATGCTGGATTTAGGCTTGCGGGATGTTTGGAGAGATACACATGAAGGGGAAAAAAGCTATACTTATTATTCGCCCGTTCACTGGGTGCATACTCGCATAGACTACTTTCTATATGATCAATGCCTGATGGATGAGAGGGTGGAGGCTGGGCATGGGGCTTTGACATGGTCGGACCATGTTCTGTGTTGGATTGCTTTTCCGGCAGATTTCTGCAGTGAACGCCTTAGGCTTTGGCGACTAGATGCAAGTTTTTTCCGGCGACAGTGCATTGTTCAGGAGCATGGCTGCTTCATAGCCGATTTTTTTTGAGCTAAATGATTCTGGGGAAGTTCCTCTCCCCATGGTTTGGGACGCTTTTAAGCCACAGCTCGGGGCCGTCTAATGGCTGAAGCAGCTCGTACCCGAAAGGCTTGGAGACGGGAGTATTCCCATCTAGTGGGGGAGACTTCCCATCTCCAATCGGAACACGCTCGGACTGGCTCTAGGTGGGCATTGCGCCAATGGCGGACGGCACGTGCCAACTTAGATGCGTGTCTACAAAGAGAGTTGGATAATAAATGTCGGAAATTAAGGCAAACTTTTTATGAAAGGGGGAATAAGCCAGGACGGTGGTTCGTGAACTTCGAGATTCCGGGGGGTGGAAGAAGGTGATCTCCCTGGAGATCTGTGAGGTTTTTGCCACTTTTCTGGAGCAATTATATAGAGCTGAGCCTTGTGACTTGGCCCGTGTGCAGGCCTATCTGTGGTCTGTTGCTTTGCTGCGGTTGAATGCTTTGGATAGAGACCAACTCGAAGCTGAACTAACTGTGGAGGAGGTGGAAATTGCAATCTGCCGGTTGAGGACTCGGGGGAGCGCCGGGTAGTGATGGCTTTCCTGCGGAGTACTATAAAAAATTTCGTGCTCACTTAGCCCCGACCCTGGTGGTACTCTTTAATGAGATTCTGCGGGGGGGCGTCACTGCCCCCTTCTCAACGCGAGGCTCTTATCGCAATGCTCCCTAAGCCGGGTAAGCCCCTGCTGGAGGCTGCCTCATACCTCCCCATTTCCCTGCTAAACACGGATGTTAAAATACTAGCTTCCGCATTGGCTGCCCAATTGAATCGGGTTCTTCCTACTTTGGTGCATCCAGATCAGGTCGGCTTTGTACCGGGCCGTCAGGCGGCGGATAATATCAGGCGAATGTTACAGGTTATTCATATTGCTCGGCAGGATTCCCAGCCGACGCTTTTGGTCGGAATTGACGCTGAGAAGGCCTTTGACCATGTTAGTTGGGACTATCTCTGGTGCGTGCTTGACACGATGGGGTTTGGCCCTAACTTTACCCGATGGGTCCGTAGCTTATATCAAGACCCTACGGCATGTGTCCGGGTTAATGGGGGTCAATCGAGGAGTTTTCCCTTGGAAAGGGGCACTCGTCAGGGATGCCCTCTGTCACCATTGTTTGCGATGGTGATGGAACCCTTGGTGCAAAGATTTTGCGAGCACCCGGACATAGTGGGCGTTCGAGTGGGCCCTACTGACTATAGGATTGCACTCTTCGCGGATGATATCATCCTATCATTGGTGAATCCAGCTGCGTCCCTTCCCATTGCTGTGCAGCTCTTTGAGGCCTTTTCCCAGGTGTCTGGATTCAAAATTAACTATACTAAATCTGAAATTCTTAACATTGGGGTTCCGTAGGCGGTCTGCGTGGAATTGAGGGCTACCTATTCCTTCCGTTGGGTGTCCGGAGCTCTTCGCTATTTAGGGGTGAACCTGACGGTCCGCTGCTGCAGCAGGTTCGGCGCGATCTGGAATCTTGGGCCAGCCTGACGTTCTCTTGGTTTGGGCGTATAGCGGTGCTTAAGATGGTGGTTGTTCCGAGGTTTCTGTACCTCTTTCAGGTTCTTCCTATACCGCTGTCTCGGGGACTATTGACCGTCTGGCAAGCTATACTCATGAAGTTTATATGGCGGTTTCGTCGGCCGCATATAGCCCGTCGATTCTTTATATGCGCACACGATGTGGGGGTATGGGGGCGCCTAACCTGCATTGGTATTATGCGGCGGCGCAGTGTCACGCCGGGGTGGAATGGATGAACCCCGGTAGCCCCAAACGTTGGGTACAATTGGAAATGCATATTGCCGGAGGGGCGGGTCTGGGAGATCGGTTGTGGCTTAGTCCCAAGTTGCGAGGTGGCTTATGTTTAAGTAATACAGCAAACCAAAATACACTTCCTTTCTCCCCCTATCCTTAACCAAATCTAATCAAGACATACACAATATCATTCAAAAGATTCTCTTCAGGATAATTATCTATAGGCCTCATTAAATGCTCACACCATTCATTTGGCGAACGGTGTCACCATAGGATAGAGCTTCAAGTTTTTTCATACATCACCGGCCTTCCCTTTTTATAATTTTAATCTACAATATTACAACAATTCTAAAAAAGTACTTTTTCAGGATTCGATATATCAATTAAAAATTTTTATAACAAACTTACTAGATCTACAAAGAGTCCTTAATAGAATTTAGTAGAATTTTAAGTTATCCAACATTAAATTTTGATACTTAAATTTTTATTTTAAATTTATATAATATAAGGTAAATTTCTTAAAATTCAGCAACTTATGTTTAAGTAACCCATATATCCTACATACTCTCCGTTGCTGGGACCTCTCTTTTCGAACTCGGGGGGTGGACCTGACTCCTTTGGCCCCTATAGTGGATAATGCTATGTTTCCCCCCGGGATGACTGAGCCGGTTTTTCGGATGTGGGGCACAAGGGACTTAGTCGTATGGGTCAATTGTTTGACGAGGGCCAGTTGCGCTCTTTTAGTACATTGCAGGAGGACTTTGACCTCCCCGACTGTCATGCTTTTCACTATACGCAAGTGGCCCACTGGCTTCAGGCTCGCAATGTTCGCGCGCTCGCAGGTTGCCCGCGATTTGTCAGATATCGCGCGTTTCTGCAAGGAGTGCACTACCACGAAAGGTCTTATAGCTGCTTTGTATGCCCATTTGCAGGCGCAGCAGCCAAGATTAGGCAAGCATAGAGAGCACTGGAACTCTGACTTGAGTATCCGTTGTTCTGAGCAGCAATGGGAACAGATGGAGGGCAGGCTGTGGAAAAGTTTGGTGGCGATTAATGTCCGTGAAACTAATTATAAGCTATTGTATAGATGGTATATGACACCAGAGCGGATTGCTCAAGCGTATCCTGGGGCGTCGGATCTGTGCTGGCGGAACTGTGGACAAAAAGGTACTTTGGTGCATGTCTGGTGGTCTTGTCCCCATATCCGTACTTTCTGGAGGGGGATTCAGTACCGCTTGCAACAATTAGTTGGGTTGACCATTCCTTGGGATCCGGGCATTTTCAGTCCTCAGCTGGCCCTGATTCGACATGGTTTGAATGTGGCCAGGCTAGCTGTGGCTACTGCTTGGAAGCAGGCCCTGTCCCAGCCCTTCTCTACCTGGTTGGAGCGGATGTGAGATAATTATACAATGGAGCGTGGGGTGGCCGCCGGTAAATTGCGGCTATCACGTTTTGAGCAAGTGTGGGAAGCTTTTGTCCTACAATATGGCTCCTGACTGATTGACCGCTTTGTATATTCCTTGGGGGGGCTAGTCCTGCGCCTGTCCGTGTAGCTGGAGTTTCAAAAGCTTCCCCCTTGCCCCTTGTGGTCTGGCTAGCTCGTTCGCTCCCCTCACTTTTAACTAGGGCGGATGCTCGTGGGGGGGGGGGAGGGCGGGAGGATAGGGGGGAGATGGGGGGGTTGGAGGGCGGAGGGGGTGGGTAGACTGTTTTGGGAATGCCATTTGCTGATAGAGGGTGGGTTGGGGAGGAGGGAAAAAAAATGGGCGTTTTGTTGGATCTCTCTCTGATGTTAGCGACTCTCGCATTGTTCTCTTTTGCTATTGTATTCTGTATATAGCCTATTGAGACTCTTGTTTCCTTTATTGTTTCATTGCTGCCTTTCAATAAAAAAAAAAAAAAAAAAGGAGAGAGAGCAGCTTTTAAACTAGATAATAGGGGAAAGCCGACAGTCGCCCAAGAGCAGATGGTTCGGAAGAATGTATCCTTGAAGGATACTACCAAAAGCAGAGAGGTTCCAAAAAAGAGTAAAGTAGCCCAAATGCCCTCGAGTATGGAGCAGACAGAGCTTAAAGATCCCAAATTACACATGTCTACCAATAGCCAAATTAATATGAATAAAATACAGTCTCTAAAATGCTTGTATGCAAATGTTAGACGTCTAAAAAATAAGATGGGAGTGTTAGAATATATAGCACTAAATGAGAGGTTAGATATGATTGGAATATCAGAGACATGGTGGAAGGAGGACAACCAGTGGGACACTGTGATACCTGGGTACAAACTATATCATAACGATAGAGCTGATCAAATTGGTGGAGGGGTTGCGCTCTATGTTAGAGAGGGCATTGAGTCAGAAAGGATTAAAGTTTTGCAGGAAACAAAATTTGCTGTAGAATCTCTATGGATTGAAATTCCATGTAAAAAGGGGAAGGCGATGGTGGAGGGGGTGTACTATCGACTGTCTGGCCAGAATGAACAAATGGATGATGAAATGCTCAAAGAAATCAAGGAAGCTAACACTTATTAAAAGAGGGCTGCTTCACAGTACCCTGTCCTGTGCTGCTGAGGTAAGCTATTTTCTTATTTGATTTTAAATTTTAAATTATAGCTCTTTGCTGCTGCTAGGCTCTAACTTATTATGAAATTTAAACTACAATCTCTCTTCTGGGTTCTAAATTTAACCAGAAAGCTCCCTTCTGTGTTTTAAATTTAAACTAAAAGTACTTTGCTGATGCTAGGCCCTGAGTGACTATTAAATTTAAACTACAAGCTCTCTGCTGGGTATGATATGTAACCAGAAAGTTCTCTTCTGTGTTTTAAATTTAAACTTAAACTGCTGCTACTAGGCCCTGACTGATTTAACAAAAAATAGTGGGTTCACAGATTAATTAGCTTTAATACAAAGAATTCCTTACAGAAAATTCTCAGAAGTATATACTCACAATTGCAGATCTCTCTCAGAAGTAACAGTCCCCTTTTGTAGTCCTGCAAGAAGACCTCATGGATCAGCAGCGGGTACTGATGGCCAGCCTCGCTGATGTATCTGCCCCGATCGCCGGGACATCGGCGTCTAAGTCGACCCCGGAGACTGAGCCGATACTCGAGACCATGAACGCTCAAAGTCGTCCTTGGTCACGGTCACCCTCGACCTCCCGCTCTGGGCCGAGGGCGTCGACGCCAGTGCCTTCGGCATCAGGGCGGGTGCCGCCGAGGCCCGCGCGGTCAGAGCCCCCCGACTCCTCTTCGGATGAGTCCGCGTGGGAGACGGAGGACGAGGAGTCCTCCGACACCTTTCGGACTCGGTGCGTCCCTTCGGACTCACCGCATTCTGAGCTCCGGAGTAGGTCCCCCCCGGAGGACACCCGATTCTCAGAGTTCGTCCGGGACATGGCCAAGGCTTTGGCGATTCCCGTGGACCCCGAGGAGGAGCCTCGAGCCAAACAGCTCAAGGCCCTCCAGTATGACTCTCCTCCAAAGGAGGCCTTTACGGTGCTGGTTCCTCCGATGCTGGAACGGCTCTTCCGGATATGAGAAGCACCGGCCTCGGCATCGGTTTTGAGCAAGCGGGTCGATTCCATCTATCGACTCTGTAAGAGCCCTGGATTCCAGAAGGCGCAGCTGCCGCATCATTCCATGGTGGTGGAATCGGCCATGCATCGTCTGAAGAGCCAGAAGATGCACTTTGCGGTGCCTCCCGGCAGGGAGGCCCGGAACCTGGATGCCATCGGCAGAAAGTGCTTCCAGGGCTCGATGCTTGCTTGCCGTGTCCAGTCCTACCAGCTGTACATGGGCATGTACTTACGAGACCTGGCAAAGGAACTTGCCGGGTTCTCTGCTGGCCTCTCCGGAGAACCTTTGCAGAGGTTCCAGACTTTGTCCTCGGGAATCCGGGAATGCTCAAAGTTCATGTCCCAAGCGGCCTACGATGGCTTCGAGGCTTCGGCCCGTGTAGCGGCAGCCGGCATCTGGGCAAGACGACAGGCATGGCTGCAGTCATCGGACCTTGAGCCCTGGGTGCAGGACAAGTTGGTCGATGTCCCTTGCCAAGGTGAAAACCTTTTTGGCAAGCCCATGGCCGAGAAGGCTGCTGAGCTCGAAACCGAGCACCTGACTAGGACGAGGCTGTCCAGAAAAACTTCTGCCCCTTCTCATAAAAAGAAGGGCTCGGGTAAGAAGTCATAAGATATGCCATACTGGGTCAGACCAAGTTCCATCAAGCCCAGTATTCTTTTTCCAACAGTGGCCAATCTAGGTCATATGTACCTAGCAGTTTCCCCAAGGGACAGAGGTTCCACAATGCTTGTATTGGTTCAAGCATTGATATCCTGGGTCCCTTTGATATCCTGGGTTCAAGCATTGATAGCCTGGGTTCCTTTTACCTGAGGAAGGCAACTGCCTACAAACCTTTCCCTCAGTACCAGGCCTCCCCAGCAGGGTCAGCAAGCCAAGGGGCAGGGACATGGGCCCCATAGGCAGAAGACCCCCAAGCCTCCGGCTCCTGCTCCCACTCAGCAGGGAGGGTTTTTTTTGACTTCCACAGCATAGCCTTTCCACCTCTGCTGCCCCATCCATGCACAGGAGGTCGTCTAGCCCTGTTTGCCCACAGGTGGCCACCCATTACAGGAGACTCTTGGGTATTGAGTATAGTCCACAAGGGCTATATGCTCCATTTCCAGCAGCTGCCTCCTCCCTTCTTTCCAGGAGAGCCTCCCAGACCTCCTCTGCACACAGGCTCCTCCTTCAAGAACTTCAGGATCTTCTTCTAGACCAGGCGGTGGAGCCTGTACCTCCCTGCCTACAAGGTCATGGTTTCTACTCCAGGTACTTCCTGAACCGGGGGCCTCATGCCTATTCTCGACCTCAGGAATCTCAACAAGTTCTTGGAGAAAGAAAGGTTCAAGATGCTTACTCTTGGAACACTTTTGCCCTACCTCCAGCAGGGAGATTGGCTATACTCCTTAGATCTAAAGGATGCGTATACTCGCATCCTCATTCATCTAGACCACAGAAAGTACCTCAGGTTCATTGTGGGAGGAAACCATTACCAGTACAGAGTACTGCCCTTTGGCCTAACATCCGCCCCAAGGGTCTTTACAAAGTGCCTGGCAGTGGTGGCGGCCTACTTGAGGAATCAGGGTGTTTGTCTTCCCCTACCTGGACGACTGGCTCATCAGGGGTCAGACTTCCCAGGAGGCCAGGCAAGCCACCCTCAGAACTGTCTCCCTCCTTCAACACCTAGGCTTTGTCACTAACTTTGCAAAGTCCACTTTGCTCCCCTCCCAGAACCTAGCGTTCATAGAGGCAAGGTTGGACTCCCTGCAAGCAAAGGCTTACTTGCCAAGAGACAGGGCTCAAAGGCTCATAGACTTGGCAAACCAGTTTCTGAGCAGGCCACAGGTTTCCACCAGACTCTGTCTAAAGCTCCTGGGCCACATGGCATCGACAGTGCATGTGATCCCCAATGCCCGCCTCCACATGAGACCTGCACAGTGGTGTCTCAGAACTCAGTGGAAGCAAGCCACAGGAGGCCTCACAGACAAAGTACGGTTGTCCAAACCATTCCTGAACAGTGGTGGCTACACCCCCCCCCCAACTTACTACAGGGGGTGCTTTTTCAAGTGCCTGTTTCCACAGTGGTGTTGACGACCGATGCCTCCTTGCAGGGCTGGGGATGCACATTGTTTGGACAGGTGCACCCAGGGCCTGTGGTCTCCATGGGAGGCCACGCAACAGATCAACCTACTGGAACTCCGGGCTATTCGCTTAGCCCTCAAAACCTTCTCTCACACCCTGGCTCACCAGTCTGTTTTATTTATTTATTTATATTTATTTATTTACATTCTCTTATATACCGCACTATTCTGCATCAGTGCGGTTTACATTGAACAAACTGAAATTACATTGAACAGGGCATTATAACTTGGAGATAACTATTTTACAGGGAACATGGGCTATGGAGGGTTAAGTGGCTTCCCCAAGACCACAAGGAGCACCTGTGGGACTAGAAACCCCAGTCCTTCCGGCCCAAGGTTGCTGTCCTCTAGTGGGATTTGAACCACCGACCTTCTGGCCTGAAGTACCTTGCCCCAACCACTAGGCTACTCCTCCACTCCTCCGTCTGTTTTGGTACAGATGGACAATCAAGTGGCCATGTTCTTTGTGAACAAACAGGGAGGCACAGGGGCCAGGCTCCTGTGTCAGGAGGCACAGGCCCTTTGCTCTTTTCCTCTCAAGAACATGTTTCTCAAGGCTGTTTATCTCCCTTGCCAAGAGAACCTCCTGGCAGACAGGTTGAGCAGGGTTCTGCAGCCCCACGAGTGGCAACTGCACCCATTAGTGGTTCAAAAAATTTTCCTGAAATGGGGACTTCCATCTATAGATCTCTTTGCCAGTCCCCTGAACCGCAGCTACCCAGGTTCTGTTCCAGGCAACCGCATCCCCTGAGTTTAGCAGCGGATGCCTTCCTGATTTCTTGGTCCCAGGGCCTCCTGTATGCGTTTCCTCCCACGCCTCTGGTGGCCCGAACCTTGTTCAAGATTCTAAGGGACAAGGCCTCGGTACTTCTGGTAGCCCCCCAGGTGGCCGAGACAGCCCTGGTTCACACTTCTACTTCAACTAGCAGTAGAAACACCTCTGCCTCTGGGGTTGCAACCCGATCTTCTCTCTCAGGATCAGGGTTCCCTTCTGCACCCCAATCTCAAATCTCTCAATTTGATGGCCTGGAGGCTGCAAGGGTAGTGTTGGCTCCCTGGGGCCTGCCTCAGGAAGTGGAAGAGGTGGTCTTGGCCTCTAGAAAGCCATCCACTAGGAAAACCTATGCCCTGAAGTGGAGAAGGTTCTCCTTGTGGTGTCAGCAGCGTAAGGAAGATCCTTTCACCTGCACTGTGCCAGTAGTGCTTCAGTACCTGCTGCACTTGTCCAATCAGGGCCTTAAGTCCAATTCTGTTCGGGTCTACCTCTCTGCTCTGGCAGCTCACCACTCACTGGTGGAGGGACACACTCTGTCGGTTCACCCCTTGGTGTCCAGGTTTCTCAGAGGCTTGCTCTTGCTCAAGCCTCCTCTCCGTCCACCGGCCCCTGAGTGGGTGTTGAATGTGGTCTTGCGGCAATTGACTCGCCTGCCCTTTGAGCCGATGGCTACATGTCCTCTCCAATTCCTTTCTTGGAAGACTCTATTCCTTATGGCCCTGACCTCGGCCAAGCAAGTGAGTGAGCTTCAAGCCCTGGTCTGTGACAGGCCTTATATTCGCTTCTATAGGAACAGGGTAGTCCTTAGGACTCATCCTAAGTTCCTCCCAAATGTTGTCTCCTCTTTCCATCTTAACCAAGAGGTGGTTCTTCCAACGTTCTTCTCTAGGCCCCATGCCAGCCGGACTGAGACAGTCCTGCATACCCTGGACTGTAGGAGGGCCTTATCCTTCTACATTGAACATACGCAGGGGCATAGGAGGGCTACTCAGCTCTTCGTATCTTTTGACCCTAATAACTTGGGGTTACCTGTCTCCAAGCGTACCTTGTCCATCTGGGTGGCTGACTGTATCACCTGGGCTTACAGGGCAGCTGACTTCCCTTGCAGGGTTGGGTCACGGCCCACCGTGTCAGGGCAATGGCTGCCTCAGTAGCTCATCTCCGCTCTGTACCATTGGCAGACATCTGCAGGGCTGCAACTTGGTCCTCAAGCCAGACTTTTGCAGCCCATTACTGCCTGGAGAGGGAGTCCTGTAGGGACAGTGCTTTCGGTCAGGCAGTGCTCCGGAATCTCTTTGAGGTTTAGGCAACGCCTACCCTCCAGCCCTCTGGTTGGGCTACCGGTGGGGGTATGTTTCAGTGAAATCCTTTCTCTGATGCTGCGGCTAGAGGGAGCTCATTTTTCAGCTCTGGGTCCCCCAGTAGCCTGAGCTGGGGAGTCCCATATGTGAGGACTGACTTCCTGCTTGGTCCTGGAGAACGAGTAGTTACTCACCTGTAACAGGTGTTCTCCAGGAGCAGCAGGAATCAGTCCTCACAACCCTCCCTCCTCCCCTGGGAGTTGCAGTTGTACATAGTTCATTTTTACATTTTTTGTGCTGTCTTTTAGCTGTGTCATCTGACGGAGCAAGATGGCACCTTTAGGCGGGAAGGGGACCGCGCACTCGTGCAGTATTCCCAAAGGCTTTCTTAGAAAGCTGGAGAAATGCTCCGCATGGGGGCTCCATCGACGTCGATGTCACCCATATGTGAGGACTGATTCCTGCTGCTCCTGGAGAGCACCTGTTTCAGGTGAGTAACTACTCTTTATTCAAAAATAGGTTCACCACCTTTAAAATACATTATATAATAAACACGCCACTTATCTGAAATCTGTTCCAGTTGAACTACCAATTATTAACACCGTCGCCGTTGAAATGAAGGTGAAACATGACGTGCACGTTTCGGGAGTCAGTCCCTGTCTCAAGTGCCTTTTCCAGCCGTATCGATATGCCACTGCGTCAAAATGCCGTCCGGCTGCCTATCATAAAAATTAAATATTACTGGTATATTGATGACATTTTTATGATTTGCATTGAGGGAGATGAGTCTCTCAAACAATTTCATAATTCTTTTAATATATCCTATCCCTCAGTCAGATTCAAAATGGACTACGCCACAGAAAAAGTTAAAAACCGTGTTGTCCTGCAAGTTATCAACAATGGCAATATACAGATATCTATGAACAATAAAACAGCTGACAGATGCAGTTACCTAAAGGATATTAAAGGATTTAGTCAGATATTTGTTTAAAAATATCTTATAGTTCTGCCATGAAAATGATGACATGTTGCAGTGACTATTTTCGTGTAATAGCCATGCCCATGATCTTTAGATAGATGTCATTATTGAAGCTGAAGTAGTTGAACTGAATCTTTGAGTGACTGAGGGTGGGAGGGGAAATCCCTTTCCACACCTCTCTTACAGAGGGATTGCTCAATTTTCTGTAAGAGAAAAACACATCTCAGAAAATAGAAAGTTTCATGAGAATGCCTTGAATCAAACTGATTTTTGAAGAAAGCTCCCCATTAAGAGAATCTGATGTGTGTAGAATGACTCAAGTAATTTTTTTTGTTTTTTTAAAGGTTAGATGCTCTGGATCCAAATGCCTATGATGCATTTAAAGCCTCACGGAACCTACAAAATGTGGTGGAGCGCGTTTTGAGGAACCAGGAAGTGGCTGAGAAGGTCCCAGGCCTGAAACGAGCCCTTAGCGTGCAAGCAACTCTCATGACTCCTGTTCAACCTATGCTGGTAATAGTGAGATTGCTATGACTAGTTCAGAAGATCATAGCATAATATAGGAGATGCTTGGGTGAAGTAGTCATCCTGTATTTCCTTGTACATGCCATATTTATACGGTAATTTTATGAAGCATTTTCCATATCTATAGCATATTTTACATACTGAAAGGACTCTCATAAAATTGTGCAGCATTGGATAATATATGGCTGACATGTTGGTACATTTCTTCTATGCAGTCTGTATTAGGCATTCCTATATACAGTTGGGGTGAAGAAAGGGCAGAGTTGCAATATATTCACATATTCTCCAGGAACAAGCAGGAAGTCAGTCCTCACATATGGGTGACGTTGACACCGATGGAGCCCGCATGGGGCACCTCCCCAACTTTCAAAGAAAGCTCTTGGGAATGCCACCCCGCATGTGTGGTCCCCTTCCCACCCAAGGGTGCAATCTTAGTCAGTCTCCCTTTTTCTGCAGAGTCCTTCGGACGTGCAGCTCATCCTTACAACCAGTTTATGCTCTACCGGCCCTTGCCGGTCCTCTTCCCACCTCCCGGGCACCTCTGCTTCGGCCCTGGTCTTGAGGATTTTCTTTTTTACATTTTCTGTTTTTACCACGCTTTGCACCCTTTTTTAACCACTGGCCGCATCGAGTCTTCGACCTTGTAGGGGTCCTTTTTCCCCAGTGGCCTCCGGTTTTAAGAAATGTGATAGATGCTCCAAAACATATTGCTCACGGACACCCATGACTGTTGTCTCAGGTGTCTAGGGGCTGACCATGACCCAGAGCTATGCTCTCTCTGTAAGAAGTTGTCCTTCAAGGCCATGCAGAGTCAAAAAGGAGAAGCTGGATGCTGTCTTCCATAAGGCAGCCCCGGTATCCCCAATAGCCTCCCGCTCTTCGGCCCCGCAGCCTCTCGAGTCTCCCAAGGCTCCTCCCCGGGCCGGTGACACTCCAACCAGGGGTCGCCTGAATGTGAGCGGAAGAAGGAGGCCCCAAGGGCTCTGTTGGGGGCGCCAGACGAGCGTGAGATGTTACGTGCCCAGTCTCTCAGCAGTCTTTGGAGTTGGAGATGGAGCGGCGCGGTAAAGTGGCTCGAATTGATACAGAGGCCTCTGGCGAAGGCACCCAGTCTCCCGAGGGTCGTCCTGGTGAGGACCCCCTCTCCTCCTCGACACCCAACTCAGTCACACCAGTGTCAGTGTCGCATGACCCCCCTCCTGAGTGGGAGGCTCGGATGCTGGCCTTTGGGAGCATTCCCGCACGGGCTCACTTGGCTTAGACGTCACCCATATGTGAAGACTAAATTCCTGCTGTTCTCTGGGAACAAGCAAGAAGTCAGTCCTCACATATGGGTGACATCGGCACTGACGGAAACATCCCCCCAGCTTTCAAAGAAAGCCTTTGGGAGATGACACCACACATGCATGGTCCCCTTCCCACCCAAGGGTGCCATCTTGCTCAGTCTCCTTTTTACTGTGGAGCTTTTCAGACATTTGTCTGGCTTCTCCCCGGAAAAAGTTGATTTTTTTCTTGGAGTTTCATACTCTTCCCACCACCCGACCTCGTTGCCTAGGCATTCAGTTCGGATCCTTTTTTTTGTTGTTTTCATTCTTTCTATTCCTGGCATCTTAGTGCCTTTTTTCCCAACTGGCAGCCCGGAGAGTCGTCAACCTTGCGGGGTACTTTTTTCCCACATGGTTACCAGTGGCTTTAAGAAGTGTTAGCGGTGTTCTAAAATTATGTCTTTGTCCGACACACATGACGGCTGTCTCTGCTGCCTTGGGCCAGACTACAACCCGGCAGCCTGCGGTCTCTGCAAAAGGATGTTCAGTAAGGCCCTTAAAAGTCACCAGAAGCAGCACGATACGTTTTCCCCCCCCGAGTCCCCTGGTCGCCATATCTGCAGTTCTGGTTGCAATATCTTAAAAAGGATATAGCATTATTAGAAAAGGTACAGAGAAGAGGCACCAAAATGGTAAAGGGGATGGAAGGATACCCCTATGAAGAGAGGCTAAAAAGGTTATGGCTCTTCAACCTGGAAAAGAGACGGCTGAGGGGAAATATGATGGAGGTCTATAGATTAATGAATGGAGTGGAACGTGCAAATGTAGATCGATTGTTTGCCATTAAAATATAGAAAGACTAGGGGGCATGCAATGAAGCTACAGGGTAACTCATTTAAGACTAATAAGAGAAAATATTTTTTCACTCAAAATGTAATCAAACTCTGGAATTTGTTACCAGAGGATGTAGTAAAAGCTGTTAGTGTAGCCGAGTTTAAAAAAGGTTTGGACAAGTTCCTGGAGGAAAGGTCCATAAACCATTATTAAAGTGGACCCAATACAGCATTGTGGAGCCTGTGTCTTTTGGGGAAACTGCTAGGTATTTGTGACCTAGATTGGCCACTGTTGGAAACAGGATACTGGGCTTTATGGACCTTGATCTGACCCAGTATGACATATCTTATGTTATGTAAGGGCCTCGTCTGAAGCCTCGGGCAGAACTTTCCGAACCCGAGCCTCGTCGTGGGCCCTCAGAAAGGGGGTCTTCCTCGAAGGAACCTAGGAAGAAGACGAAACCCTCGAAGGCAGCGTTGTTGGATGGTTTCAACCGGCCTGGTGCCCCCCAGCCTGGTCCCGCAGTCCTAGACTCCTGTCGAAAGCTTGGAGAAGGAGAGGCCTGCAAAGGTCCCCCGGAAGCATTTGACCGTGGAACAGCCTTGGTCCCCAGACACCTTCCTCATCGAGTATTCCCCTTTAGGGGAGCTGGCATCGGGCCCGAGTCCCTTGGTGCCCGCGACAAAGGCTGCGGAGCCTTCTAGTCTGAATTATGGCTCTGGAGCGCAGTTTGTCTGTCTTCATGGACCAACAGCAGGTGCTTTTGTCCAGCACGACTGGTTCATCCGCCCCGGAGGCCGAGCCGATCCTCGAGATCCTTTGACCTTGAGTCAATCCTTGGCTGAGGCCTGTAAAAGGGGGTGCTTGTTATGAAGGTGCCACCATCTTGGCAAGTATGCAAATTAACTGTCTTGCAAAGGATTGTGGTTATTGAAGTCCATTCACACAAAGCTTGCCTTTTTAGAATAATGAAAACTCTTGTAGTTGAGTGTAGACAAAATTAGAGTTTATTTATGGGGTGATTATCCCACACACAGATATGCTTGGTAACACCTTCCAGATAACTTCTCCAGGGATTTATTCAACACAAAATAAGGCAACTGAAATATCTTATGCAAATAAGAATCAAAGTCCTTTATAGAACAGAAAGGCTTCTTTCAGCCACTGCTAATAAACTCCTTGGCAGTGCTGGGGAAAAACAAATCAAAGAGGGAAACTTCTTTATACAAAAGCAATGCTCACTTTCTCCATACAGAAAAGAACTTTTTAATCCTACCTGTGCTTGTGCTGGGCTCTCCTCCACCAACAGGTGACAATTAACTGCAATCAGCAGCTTGATTTCAGCACACATGCAAAATTTTCCCAAAAGTTTTTTTCTTTTCAACAAAACTTTATGGGAAGCTAATATTTAGAATGTTTCCTTTTGATGTTTGCTCTGATATTTAGGATTTTCCTAAAATAACTTAAAGAACAGTCCATATAATTATCTTCTGTATCAGATATTGACCCTTGCTCTTGAAATTGCATAGATTCTGTTTCTCTCCGTCTGACTCAGAGGGCTTTAGGAACTGACCTCTACACGGAGAGAAACTGTTTCCCTGCTGTTTGCACTGCTCAAAGCTAGAGAAACGTTCACAGTTCCTACCTGAATCCAGGCAAGCGTCAGGCTGCTTCTTCTGGTATTCTGGCCAGTATGCTTTTGTGTCCTGTCCTCCAGTTGGTATCTCTGGACATCAGGATCTTTTCTCCAGATGTCCTCCAAGAGGTATTTGGGCTTCTTTCTTCCTTAGCTGCAACAGTCCTCTTCCTAGGCGTTGCTTGAGGGTCCCTGGCTGTGGATCTACAGACCTCTGGCTTTTTCCACTCCTCTGAGGATTCTTCTTTCCCCCGGGTATCTCTCCAGGCATAGGTACTTCTCTGAGCTCCTCTCTTGGACCGTCTGCTTCCTTGTCCTTGTTCCTTCAGGTTCCGGTTGTTCTTCTTTCTGTTCTCATTCTCCTTCTGATTCCCCTTCTCCTTCCGGTTCCTGAAGATTCCATTTTAGTTTTAAAGGGCTTAGATTGCATACATGAATTTGGTTAACTATGTATATAGTTAACCAAATTCATGTATGTTAACATGTTTCCCTCTTATTTATTTATTTATTTATTTAACATTTGCTTCTATACCGCGCTATTAAAATCAGCGCGGTGTACATCAAACAAGCATACTGCAATGTATACAAACAACATTGAGTTTACAAAGAACAGGAAATTGAACATGGGAAGGAAACCAGGGGAACTAAATACATATTAACACAAACTATGTACAATACTTTAATGTAATTGGGTGTTGCATTAGTTTTGTGAAGCTAACCATTATCTGAGGAGATGACATGCAGGGGCGGCAGGTATATGGGGGAAGTTTGCAGGTTGTTGGATGTGCTTCTATCACTGGAGGTTTCTGAGTAATATTTTGTGAATAGGTGGAGTTTTAAAGCTTTTCTGAATAGAATAATGCTTTTTATTCCACGGATTTCATGGGGGAGTGCATTCCAGTTTAAAGGGGCGAATAAGGAGAAGGCTCTGTTGGAGGTAGCTTTTGTGCATTTAGTCATTAGGTTGGGGACTGCTAACGTGTTCCGTGCAGTAGATCTTCTGCTTCTATTTTCTAGGGTGCCATGGATTAGCGTGCTGATTGGCGTAGGGGGGTAGTTATTTAGGGCTTTGAAGGTAAGAACCAGTGATTTGTATTGGATCCTGGCGTGAAGAGGTAGCCAATGTAATTCCTTCATGATGGGTGTTATGTGGTCGGATCTTGATGATCCGGAGAGGACTCTTGCGGCTGCATTCAGGGCTAAGCGGAGCGGGTTTAAGGTCGACTGTGGAAGGCCATGAAGGATAATATTCGCGAAATCAACATGTGGAAGGACTAGAGCCTGAAAGGTTGTTCGGTAGTCTGTGAAGTCCAGTAAGTGTCGGAGGTGACGTAGAGTTCTGATCTTATGGTATATTGCCTGTGTGATGTTTTTTATATGCGTTGTCATGTTCAGGTGCTGGTCCAGGGTGATGCCGAGGTAACGAATTGTGGATTTGGATTTCAACTCTACATTGTTGACTCGTAGAGATGAAGGGGGTGTGAATTTGAGGTTCCTCGTGACAAATAGGACATCCGTTTTGCTGTGATTGATCCGTAAATTTTGGGATAATAGCCAATCTGTTACTGCTTCAAAGCAATTAATTATTGGGGAGAGCACTGGTTGGTCTATCAAGAATGGCATGTAAAGGAGGATGTCATCAGCGTATGCAAGGCATTTTACGTTGAAGGATCGAATTAATTCGCATATCGGCTGCATATAAATGTTAAACATCAATGAAGATAAGGACGATCCTTGGGGAACTCCCTGTGTTTGTAGAAACGGTTCGGAGGATGAGTGGCCAGCCTTGACTTGCTGCCATCTATTGGATAGGTAGGATTCACACCATTTTAGAGCTGTATTTTGGATCCCCTTTTCTTTCAGGCGTTGTAGAAGTATGTCATGACTCACTGAGTCGAAGGCAGCAGATATGTCCAGGAAAATAAGGACAAAGCCTTGTTGTATGTTGTTGATTCCTGTGATCAGATCATTAAACAGGGTTGTGAGGACAGTGTCTACTCCGTGTGCTTCTCTGAATCCGTGTTGGGCTGGATCCAATGGTGCTTCGGTGTCGATATGTTGCTGGATTTGTTGTTGGGCGGCTTTCTCAATGATCTTGGCAAGCTGGGGGATGCTCGATATTGGTCTGAAGGATTCTACTTTGGCTGGATCTAGTTTGCTATTTTTTAGTAATGGTTTGATAGAGGTGTTTTTGAGGCTCTGCGGGAATGATCCTGTGATGAAGGACTGGTTCAGAATTTTGGCCAGGATGTTGCTTATGTCATGACGAAGCTCTTTGATCCAGCTGGCTGGGCAGGGGTCATTAGGTGCTGTGCTGGGATTAACAGAAGCAACGATGTCTGCGACCTCTTTAGTGGAAACTGTGGTGAAGTTGCATAGTGGCGTTGCTTGAAAAGTTTCGGATGGTGTGGAGGGATTATTAGTGCCTATGTTTGCGTTGGTCTTAACCATCTTCGATTGTAAATAGTCTGCATAGTCCTGTGGTTGAGGCATTGGGGGTGGACTGAGATGGGTTCTCCTGTTATGGACTTTACTATATTGAATAAAGCATGTGGTTTGTTGATGGAGCGTTTTAAAATATCAGTGTGATAGAGTTTCCTTTTTTGTGTGATCTTCTCACGGTGGGTCAGCAAGTATGAGTTGTATGCAGTGTGTGCTTCAGAGGAGTGGGTTCGACGCCATTGCCTCTCGAGTTTGCGTAGATGGTGTAGCGATGTTCGTAGGTCCGTGGAGAACCAGGGTGCATGTTCTCGTCGTTTTGTAGTCTTTTTGGCGGAAGATGGACAGGATGCAGCTCTGAGGTTATCATCCCATTTTGATATGATGTCATCCAGGTTGAGGGATGTGTTGGTCATAAGAGGTTGGAGGTTCTCTAGGACTTCGCTCTTGTTGAGTGGGCGGAAGCGGGCTGCTGTAGTTCTGGAATTATTTGTATTTGTTGTCTGGTTGTCACTGGGATTGCTTATGGGTATGTGGAAGCTAAGGAGATGGTGGTCGGACCACGGCACTGGTGTCACGGATAGTGCGATGTCTTGGGATGATGAGGCATTAGAAAGAGGTGCGAATATTAGGTCCAGCTTGCCCCCCTTAGTGTGGGTGGCAGAGTTAACACATTGTATGTATCCTAGATCCTCTAGGGCTTCAAGGAATGTTGTTGAGTGGCTATTTTGAAGAGATGGGAGGTTAAAGTCGCCGATTAACCAATTTGGAGAGTACGGGGTGGAAGTTTGACATGTTAACTCAATTATTGTTGATATCTTGTATTTAGTTTTAGTTTTACTATCCCTATTTTTTGAGTTATCCTAAACAATTTTTCACTTTTTATGTTCAAATGTTATGATCCTACTGTTTTATGTAACTGCTAATCTTTGCAGAGTTAATTGTTAACTGTAAACCGCTGCTGATCACTGGAAGGAGCGGTATAAAAATGTGCTCAAATAATAAATAATAATAATAATAACTCCACCCTTGCAGTCTTCAGGTGTTGTGGATTAAGCATTCTTCTAGAGGCTGTTTGATTAGGGATGACATAATGCTTCCTCTGATTAGACTCATGCTTTTCCACTCTAGCTCCCCTAGGGACTTTCTGCATACAGGTGCATTCTGGAACATGTAGTCTTTTAGGGAAACAAGCTGTCTTATTTCTATAACCTGCCAGCACAGGTCCCTTGATCAGAGTAAATTCTCCTCTTTTGTCACTATTCCCTGAGCTATGATAAGCTTCCTTATCACAGGCCGCGATCTGAGTCCCGCTCGCCTGGAACATGATAATCTCCGGCAGGTATGCCGGGCACCGGCTGCGGAGCCTCGGGAGTCCCGAGGCCCTCGGAACAGCCCTCATATGAGTCCTCCATGGACTATGAGTGGGAGACGGAGGACGAGGAGTCCCTCGATACCCGTCGCTACCGCAACTTCCCGTCCGATTCTTCTGTCTCGAAGCCTCAACAGTGGTCCCTGACGGAGGATATCTGCTTCCTTGATTTCATCAAGGATATGTCAAAGGCCCTGGTGTTCCCTACAGGGTCGGAGGAGGACCCTTGGGTGAATGAGTTGGAAATCCTCTATTATGAGGTTCCTCCACGGGAATCGCTCACGGTGCCCATCCTTCCCATCCTGGAATGGCTGATGCTCCGAATGTGGGAGACACCGACTTTGGTACCGGTGGTGAGCAAGTGGCTCAACTCGATGTATTGGGTTCACTGGAGCCTGGGCTTCCAAAAGTCACAGTTGCCGCATAACTTCATGGTGGTGGAGTCGGCCATGTGTCAGCTGAAAAGCCAGACGATGCAATCCTCGGTGCACCCCAGCAGTGAGGCCCGTACCCTGGACGTCCTCGGCAGAAAATGCTACCAGGGCTCAATGCTCATCGGCCACATCCAGGGCTACCAGCTGTACATGGGCATGTACCTGAAAGACCTAGTGGAGGAACTCGCTGGGTTCTCGGCTGGACTCTCCAAGGAATCTTTGCAGCAGTTCAAGAACCTGGTCAAGGCAGTCCATGAATGCTCCAAATTCATGTCTCGAGTGGCCTATGATGGCTTGAGTCAGTGGCTTGAGTAGCAGCTGCGGGCATTGGTGCACACCGCCAAGCTTGGCTGCAGTCATCCGACCTCGAGCAGTGGGTTCAGGATAAATTTGTCAATGTCCCCTGCCAAGGAGAGAACCTCTTTGGCAAACCGATGACCAACAAGGCTGCCGAGCTGAAGACCAAGTTCATGATGAGGACCGGCTCTCCAAAAAGACTGCTGCCACTCCCTGACGGATGGGCTTGATTAAAAAGTCTTTTTACCCAAGGAAGAAAGCTGCTTACAGAAACTACTCACCTTTTCAGACTTCCCCAGCTCCCCAACAGGGTCAGCAGGCCAAGGGACATGGGCATGGCCCTTGTTAGAAGAAGGTGGCAAAACTCCAGGCACCAGCTCCGGCCCTGCCAGGGGGGAGTTTTTGACTCCTTGCGCATAGCTTCTCTACCCCAAGGAGGTCAGCAGCCCAAAGTTGGACATCTGGTCTTCTATGTCCAGAGGTGGCTGACCATCACCACTGACATTTGTGCACTTCGGGTAGTCAGGGAGGGTTACCTTCTCCACCTGACTCAGACACCTGCCTCTTATTTCCCAGGAGAGCCCATCAGGTCTCCCCTCCACCGGGACCTTCTACTGTAGTAGTTGGCAGGTCTTCTCGAGGACAAAGTGATGGAACTGGTGCCCCACCATCTCAAGGTCATGGGGTTCTTCTCCAGGTACTTCCTCTTGCCAAAAAGGACAGGGGTCCTAAGGCCCATCCTTGACCTGCGCAACCTCAGCAAATTCCTGGTGGGAGAGAAGTTCAAGGTGTTCTCCCTTGGAACATTGCTGCCATAACTCCAGCAGGGAGATTGGCTATGCTCCTTAGACCTCAAGGATGCTTATACCCACATTCTCATTCACCCCAACCACAGGCAGTTCCTGCGGTTCATAGTGGGGGGTAGGCATTTTCAGTACAGGGTGCTCCCTTTTGGCTTGGCCTCTGCCCCAAGAGTCTTCACAAAATGCCTGGCAGTTGTGGCTGCCATCCTCCGGCTCCAGGGGGTCTTCATCTTTCCCTACCTGGACGACTGGCTCATAAAGGGAGGCACATCCTCAGAGATGTAACAGGCCACCACATGCACCATCCAGGTCCTGCTACACTTGGAGTTTGTCATAAACTATCCCAGGTCTTACTTCCTCCCGACGCAGTGTCTGGAGTTCATCAGGGCAAAGATTGACACTCTCCAGTCGAAGCCATTCTTGCTCAGGGACTGGGCCGACCATCTCAGGACTGGCTCGGAACATACAGTACTGTCCCTCGGTGCCCACTCTGCTTCTTCTACACCTCCTCAGGCACATGGCCTCCACGGTCCATATCACCCCAGATGCTCGCCTTCACCTGAGGGCGGCACAGTGGTGTCTCTGGGACCAGTGGTCTCAGGCCATGGTTCGCCTCAGAGTCTCTGTGACCCGCCAGTTGGTGGACTCCCTGGTCTGGTGGCAGTCTCTCCTGCATCTCGAGGCGGGCATGCCTTTTCAGGCCCCAAGCCCCTCAAGGGTCCTCAGCACAGAAGCCTCCTTGCTTGGCTAGGTTAGCCCACTGTGTGGATTTCTGTATCCAGGGTCACCAGATGAGAGCACCCAGCAGATCAACTTTCTAAAGCTCCAAGCCATATACTTAGCCCTGAGAGTCTTCTGTCACCATCTGCATCACCAGCTAGTGCTGGTTCAGACAAACAACCAGGTGGCGATGTTCTACGTGAACAAATAGGGGGGCACGGGGTCTCGTACCCTTTGTTAGGAAGCATTGGTCCTCTGCTAGTACGCAGTCCAATAGGGTATCCTCCTGCAGCCAGTGTACCTGCCAGGCCAGGACAATCTGCTGGCCGACAGGCTGAGCAGAATCTTCCAGTCGCACGAGTGGCAGCTGGACCCCAGGGTAGCCAGTCGGCTTTTCCATCTCTGGGAGGAACCCATGAAAGACCCGTTTGCCAGCCCGGACAACTTTGTTGCCCCACTTCTGTTCCTGGCAGGCCCACTCCTCCAAGGTGGACATGGATGCATTCCTTGTATCATGGTCGGAAGGCCTGATGTGCGCCTTTCCTCCTATGCCGCTGATCGCCAAGACCTTATTCAGGACCCTCTGCAACAGGGCCTCGCTTATCCTGATACTTCCTCGCTGGCCTAAGCAACTGTGGTTCCCACTGCTCCTCCGATTGATGGTAGAGACCCCTTCCCTTGGGGACCGACTCAGGACCCCTATCTCAGGAGGGGGGCTCTCTTCTGCACCCCAACCTTGGAGTCCCTGTCGCTGACAACGTGGCTGCTGAGAGAGTGACCCTGGCCCCTTTCAACTTTTCGGTTGACGTGGAAGACATTCTGCTGGCCTCTTGTACGGCCTCTACTAGAAAGGCTTACGCCCTCAAATTTATTTTTATTTATTTATTTAGTATACATTTGTATACCGCTACTTCCAGTGATCAGCAGCGGTTTTTTGATTACAGATTGGAAATTGTCAAATCATGACAGGAAAGTTTTTGAGGTCTAAACACATTGATTAGACAGGAAAGCACAGCACACAGAACTATTTTACAGGGAACATGGGCTATGGAGGGTTAAGTGGCTTGCCCAAGACCACAAGGAGCACCTGTGGGACTAGAAACCCCAGTCCTTCCGGCCCAAGGTTGCTGTCCTCTAGTGGGATTTGAACCCCCGACCTTCCGGCCTGAAGTACCTTGACCCAACCACTAGGCTACTCCTCCAGGTTCTCGGTTTGATGCGCCGAACACGGGGCTGACCCTTTCTCCTGCCTGGTAGCACTGGTATTACAGTACCTTCTCCACCTCTCTGAAGTCTAACTCTGTCTGAGTGCACCGTAGTGCCTTGGCAGCGCACCACCATCCGGTGGATGGTAAGTCCCTCTCGGTCCAACTTTTGGTGACCCGTTTTCTTTGGGGCCTGTTCTTATCGAAGCCCCTGGTTCACCCTCCAGCAAATGAATAGGACCTCAATGTAATGTTGGTGCAGCTCACTCGCTCGCCCTTCGAGTCTCTGGCTACCTGCCACCTTCGCTACCTCTCTTGGAAGGTGGCTTTCCTGGTTGCTCTTACCTCCGCCTGCAGAGTTAGCGAGCTTCAAGTCCTTGTGTTGGAGGTGCCCTATACTAGGTTCAACAAGAACAGAGAGGTGCTTCAAACGCACCCCAAATTCCTGCCGAAGGTAGTATCGCCCTTCTATCTCAACCGGGAAATGGTGCTCCCTACCTTCTTTCCAAGACCTCACTCCAGTCGGACGGAGACGGTCCTTCACACCTTGGACTTTAAGAGGGCTTTGTCCTTCTTTTTTTTTTTTTAATTCTTTATTTTCGTTTTACAACAACAAAGGAAAGGAAGACATACAGCTAAAGACAAATACATACATGGAATGTAATACATACACCAAAGTAAACCCCTACCACCCCCCTCCCCCCTGCTTCTTCTCTAGAAAACTAAAGCATTCTTGAAGCGGACGTGTACTGACATTATTGTGTTACAAAACCTAACGGCGATCTGAAATATGATGAGTGTACATTAAACAGACATGTCGAAGCAATGAGCAGATGGTACATGATCATTGAGCATCTGCCATTTAGACAAGCGAGAATGAATTTGAGTATGGAAAATAGCTCTCCGAGATATCTGCTCATATTTACTATATAAGCAGACAAGGTTCCACTATTCATTGACAGTAAGTCAAGAGCTATCCTTCCAAGTCCTCGTGATTAAACATATGGCTATACCCAGCATGAAATCAGGAGAAAGCGACCCTTCTTAGGAAGAGAGGGGACCTCCGCCACTGAGCGGAGTCCCACAGTCTTCCAAGAAAGAGGCTCGTGAAGGTGTAAGATAAATGAAATACGACCCCAGACCCGCCCCCAGTAAACCGGTAGTTAAGGACATTCATAAAGAACATGAACGAGGGTTCCCACATCAGTATGGCAAGACCTACACTGGCCCCTGGCAGATGTGTTCCATTTGGCTATTTTCCTGGAATATAAGAACATCTATGTGCAAAAAAGACGAGAGTTGAGTTTGGGTAACTGAGGAAGATCGGGAAACCCACATTATTTTGCTCCAGAAAACGCTCCAATGCACAGGGGTTAAAGTGGTTTGCGGTTAGCGATCCCAGGCTTGTTGGACTCTACAAGTGGCAGTATCTGTACCCTGACATAATAGTTTATAAAAGTTAGAGGCTACCCCATGTGTACTACTAATAGAGTGAATTAGTTCTAATAGCCCATCCTTAGTAGGGACAGAGGGCGGCAGGATTGGAGCACTTTTGAGGCAGCATGGAAGCTGCATCAATTGAAAGTAATGTTTCGCTAGTAACGCAAATTCCCTGTATAAATCAGAAAAGGTTTTCCAATGAGCTGCAGAGAAGAGCTGTTGGGGTGTCCTGATCCCCCTGGAGTACCAGGGTCTGGAAGTAATCATGTATGGCTGCTCAAATTTCTAACCGGAACTCTGGCTGAGTTAATAGGGCTCTATCAAAGAACCTGGCCCCCGGATTCCCTTGAAGTGCAGTAGTGTGGTATTGAAAAGAAATAGCAGCATGATCTGAAATATGCTGGGAGTGAATCTTTGCAGCGTCCACCTGAGGAACTAACAGTGTTGATATTAGAAAGAAATCTATGCGAAACTGGGATTTGTGAGGGGAAGAGAAGAAGGTAAAGTCAAGCTCATTGGGGTGTAGTAACCTCCATAGATCGACTAGAACAATAGCTTTAATCACAGAGGTAAGCGCGATGTGACTCTTGGGGGGACCACTTGTCCTAGGCGCCTATTTGTCAATCAGGGGATCAAGAACTAAATTGAAATCCCCCCCAATATCAATGAAGTATTAGCAGAGGCCTGCGCAACCTGAGCAATAATAGCAAAAGGGCAGGGTCATCCACATTAGGAGCATGAAGGCATATACATGTAACTTTAAAGTTACCTATCTTGAGGTGAACTCTGGACCATCTACCCGCTGTATCTGAGCAAGTCTCAACAATAGTAGCATGCAGAGATTTCCTATCCAATATGGCAACCCCACATTTCCTAGAAACGGCTGGGGAATAGGCGGCCACCATGTAAGGTTTAATATTGAGGTTGAGAGTTTCCTTCGAATTGAAATGTGTTTCTTGGAGGAAAATCAGGTCCGCAGCTTCATGACTTAGATAGCTTAGGAGTTTCCTCCGTTTTATCGGATTATTGATTCCTTGTACGTTCAATGAGAAAATCTTACATGGTGCCATCAATCGATAATAGACATTTTAGGTAAGGGCGCTTGAAAACTTACAACATAATCAGAATCTGTACAATAATGACATAAGCACCAAGTATGCTGGCCAATACACCCATATTGAAAAGTATGTACCAAAGTAACTTAGAGAAGAAGCAAAACCCCCAATGAATATGGCGACCAGATGTCTGCGGGAGGAGGCCCTAGAGAGGAAGATAGAGACATAATAAAAGAAAAGAAACACCAGAGTCCATAAGAAACACTGTCTCTGATACTCGTCGAGGCCACCATGGGTAGATGGAGTCGGGTCCCAGATATCTTCAGAATAAGGCAACAAACCGCCCTCGACAGACTCTTCGCTGAGCCGCGGTAAATCCAATATGGCAGGTACAGCGGATGTGAGAGTACTGGCAGGAACATTCTGGAAGTCAGCGCATCAAGTCGGCTTCTTTAGAGTCCAAAAACTCCGCTAGTAGATCAGGGTCCTCAAATGTTCTTGTCTGATTGTGAAGCGTGACTCGGAGCTTGGCCGGGTACATCAGGCCATAGCGTGCTTGTAGTTGTTGAAGCCTCGGCCGAAATTCCAGAAAGCGCTTTCGGCGGTCGACCGTGGGTTTAGCCAAGTCAGGATAGAAGGAGACCTTGTGGCTCTCAAACTCCATATGGCCCTTTGCCCAGGAGGCACTGAGAATTTGTTCCACATGTTGATATCTCAAAAGTCGAAAGATGATAGGCCGCGGGGTCTTCCTGTTGAACGTTATGTTTGTGGGTACACGATGAGCGCGATCGATCTCCAATTCTTTGGTAAAGGTGATTTGGAGCAGGGAAGGGAGGATTTTACTTAAAAACTCCTTCATGTCTCCCAATTCCGCTCCCTCCGGTATGCCCACGAGTCGTAGGTTGTTGCGGCGCGCTCTATTATTGCCATCTTCCACTTCTTTCTGCAAGGCCCGCACCTGACGTTCAACTTTGTCGAGTTTGGACAGCCGGACCGCATGGGAGTCTAATATACTCTCCATTTTGTCCTGACGCGAAGAGAGCCCCTCTAGCCTGCCTTGCAGTACACCAAGGTCTTCCCTCAGCGCTCGAAGTGCTTCACCGTTTGACTGCACGAGGTCCTTAACCCCTCTAATTTCTGCGAGGATTTCCTGCTGCATTTCGGGGCCCTCGCGCAAAGCCAGCCCCTTCTGCGGGGACGGGGGTTCAGTTTTGGAGCGTTTACCGTGAGAAACCGCTGGAGATCCAAATTCCAGGCGCGTGGGTTTGGTCCCCGCCATCTCACCAATGTGCCCCGGCAAGATCAGAGCAGAAATTCAAGTTTGTCCGGTGTTAATTCAGGATTCTGAGTAGGCCTCTCGGGAGCCTCAGCGCTATGCGACCATCCCGCTGGACATCGGGCTCCGCCCCCCAGGGCTTTGTCCTTCTATATCCAATGCACTCAGGGCCACTGCAAAGCTGCTCAGCTTTTCATCATCCTACAACTGGAGTAGGCTGGAGGAAGCGGTGATGAAGCTTACGCTGCCCACATGGGTGGCGGACTGTATTGCCCTCGCTTATGAGCAGGTGAGGCTCTCGCTGGAAGGCTGCGTCACGGCACACCTTGTCAGTGCCATGGTGGTCTCTGTGGCAAACTTGCGCTCTGTCCCAATGATGGACATCTGCTGGGCTGCCACCTGGTCTTCAGTCCATACCTTCGCATCCCATTACTACCTGGAAAGAGAGTCCCGACAGGACAGTGTCTTCAGCCAGGCTGTGTTCCGTAACCTTTTCGGGGTTTATTCAACTCCTACCCTTTGACCCTTCTGTGTTCAGGCTACCAGAGCGCTGATTTTATCAGACACAGGGCTCCTACTGTGGTCTGTGTACACAGACTAAATTGCTGCTGCTTGCGGCTCCCCATGAGGGAGCCCCTATTTTTGCTATGGGCTTTGGTAACCTGTAGCTGGGGAGTCCCATATGTGAGGACTGACATCCTGCTTGTTCCCGGAGAAAGCGTAGTTACTCACCTGTAACAGGTGATCTCCAGGAACAAGCAGGAATGTAGTCTTCACATATGGGTATCGTCGGTACCGATGGAGCCTGCTCGGGAACGCTCCCCAGCGTCCAATGGGAACGCTTTTGGGAGCATCCCTCAGCACATGCGCGCTGCCTTCCCACCTTTCCAACTGTCCCTCTTCAGTTCTTTGTTTTCTGCGGAGCCGACAGGTCACATACCCTATCACCGCAGAAAATTTCTTCTTTAAACTTGTTTTCTTGTGGTCACGCCTGCCTCCTCTTGACGCCTACCGGTACCGCCGATTCTCTTTTCTTCTTTTCGAAAAAAAAAAAATTTACTATCTGAAGTGTTTCTCTACAGAAACTTTTTCTTTTTGGTGCTAGGCGCCATTTTGGGCATTAGGCCCCATTTTCTTAAAAAATGGAAAAACCAGCTAGTGGTTTTAAAAAATGTACTAAGTGTGGCGGTACCATTTCCGTCACCAACACCCATGACTGGTGTCTCAAATGTTTAGGTCCTGACCATTCTCCTTTAGAGTGTTCCTCTTTTATGGGGATGACTAAAAGAGGAAGACAGAACCGTGCTGCAAAGCTCAGTACCCTCTTTTCTTCAGATGCAATGTCCATTGCGTCGACGTCTTCCAGAGCCTCGTCTTCCTCCCATGGATCTCAGGTAACTAAACATAAGAGCCGGTCCTCAAAGGATAGATCTCCTTCCAAGCATCGAGAAGCCATTGGCATTGCCCTTGAGGAAACTATATCAGCAAAACAGCCCCGGCGGGAGGCTTCAGCCTCCAAAGCACTAACGGTGCTCCAGGATGTTCTTGAGGCCTCGACCTCGGCAGAACTACTGGTGCTATGCTCAGGGGTTCCGGCTGCTTCTACCAGTACTGTCACCCAGGCATCGGCAGCATCGATAGACCAGAGATTCCTCGCTATCGAACGCAGTCTTGCAGCTCTACTTACAGCTGTGGTAACATTGACACCGCTACCGACGGTTCAACGGGCACCAGTACTGACACCGATACTGGTACCAGCACCGACGGTTGAGTAACTACACTTTCTCCGGGGACAGCAGGAATCAGTCCTCACAACCCTCCTCCCCTTGGAGTTGCTCCTTTACCAAAATCTGCTGTAGAATCTATATGGATTGAAATTCCATATAAAAGGGGGAAGGCGATGGCAGTGGGGGTGTACTATCGAGCACCTGGCCAGAATGACCAAATGGATGATGAAATGCTCAAAGAAATCAAGGAAGCTAACAAAAGTTACAGCACAGTAATAATAATGGGTGATTTCAATTACCCCGGTATCGAGTGGGTCAGTGTCACGTCAGGACATGCTAGGGAGATAAAGTTCCTAGATGAAATAAATGACTGCTTCTTGGAGCAGCTGGTTCATGAACCGACCAGAGGGGAAGCCATATTAGACCTAGTCCTTAGTGGAACACCAGATCTAGTGCAAGAGATAAGGGTGTTTGGGCCACTTGGCAATAGTGATCATAGCATGATCGCCTTTGATTTAATTAGTGGAGGAGGTATAGTAAGGAAATCCACAGTACTACCTTTTAACTTTCGAAAGGGAGACTATGATAAAATGAGGAAAACAGATGATAAAAAACTAAAAGGAGCAGTTGCAAAGGTTAAAGACGTACATCAAGCTTGGGTGTTGTTGAAAAATACTATCTTGGAAGCCCAGACCAGCTGTATTCCACGCTTTAAGAAAAGTGGAAGGAAGTCCAAAAAACTGCCAGCATGGTTTAAAGGTGAGGTCAGAGAGGCTGCTGTTGCCAAAAAAGCATCTTTCAGGAAATGGAAAAAAGAGCCAAACGACGAAACCTGGAAACAGCACAAGCACTGGCAAGTCAAATGCAAGGCATTGATAAGGCAGGCAAAGAGAGAATTTAAGAAGAAGCTTGCTGCGGATGCAAAAACGCGAAATAAAGACCTTTTCAAGTACATTGGTAGCAAAAAACCTGTGAGAGAGTCAGTTGGTCCATTAGATAATAAAGGGGTTAAAGGAGCACTAAGAGGCGACAAGGCGATAGCGGAGAGACTGAATGAATTCTTTGCTTCAGTCTTTACTGAGGAAGATGTAGGGATGTTACCCATGACTGAAGTGGTATTTAAAGGTGCGGAAGAATTGAAGGAAATATCGATACATCGGGAAGATGTCTTACAGCTATTAGATAAACTGAAGAGTAGCAAATCACCTGGGCTGGATGGTATACATCCAAGGGTATTGAAAGAACTGAAATATGAGATTGCAGAACTACTATCAGTAATCTGTGAACTATCATTAAAATCATCTCTAATACCTGAAGATTGGAGGATCGTCAATGTAACACCAATTTTTAAAAAGGGTTCCAGGGGTGATCCGGGAAACTACAGACCGGTGAGCCTGACGTCAGTACCGGGAAAAATGGTAGAAACCATCATAAAGAATAAAATTACTCAGCATGTAGATAGTCATGACCTAATGGGAGACAGCCAACATGGCTTTAGACAAGGAAGATCTTGTCTTACTAATCTGTTATGATTTTTTGAAGGAGTGAATAAAGAGGTGGACAAAGGTGAGTCGGTTGATATTGTGTATCTGGACTTTCAGAAAGCCTTTGACAAGGTCCCTCATCAGAGACTTTTGGCAAAACTAAAGAGTCATGGGATAGGAGGCAGTGTACTATTGTGGATCAGGAACTGGTTAAAAGATAGAAAGCAGAGGGTAGGGCTAAATGGCCAATTTTCCCAATGGAGAAAGGTGAATAGTGGTGTACCCCAGGGATCTGTGCTGGGTCCGCTGCTTTTTGACATATTCATAAATGACCTGGAAAGTGGAATAACGAGTGAGGTTATCAAATTTGCAGAGGACACAAAACTATTTAAAGTTGTTAAAACCCAAGAGGATTGTGAAAAATTGCAAGAGGATCTTGATAAATTGGAAGACTGGGCATCAAAATGGCAGATGAAATTTAATGTGGACAAGTGCAAGGTTATGCACGTAGGGAAGAACAACCCAAACTATGGTTACACGATGCAAGGTTCCACATTAGGAACCACCACCCAGGAAAAAGATTTAGGCGTCATTGTGGATAACATGTTAAAACCCTCGGCCCAGTGTGCAGCGGCGGCCAAGATAGCAAATAGAATGCTAGGTATGAGGAAAGGAATGGAAAATAAAACAAAAGATATTATAATGCCTCTATATCGTTCCATGGTGAGACCGCACCTTGAATATTGTGTGCAGTTCTGGTCGCCGTATCTTAAAAAGGATATAGCGATTTTAGAAAAGGTACAGAGAAGAGCCACCAAAATGGTAAAGGGGATGGAAGGATACTCCTATGAAGAAAGGCTAAAAAGGTTAGGGCTCTTTAACCTGGAAAAGAGACGGCTGAGGGGAGATATGATAGAAGTCTATAAATTAATGAACGGAGTGGAACGGGTAAACGTAGATCGATTGTTTACCTTATCAGAATATAGAAAGACTAGGGGACATGCAATGAAGCTACAGGGTAAACTATTTAAGACTAATAAAAGAAAATATTTTTTCACTCAACGTGTAATCAAACTCTGGAATTTGTTACCATAGGATGTAGTAAAGGCTGTTAGTGTAGCTGGGTTTAAAAAAGGTTTGGACAAGTTCCTGGAGGAAAGGTCCATAAACCATTATTAAGAAGTGACCGAAGATATCAATGCTTGACCCAGTACAAGCATTGTGGAACTTGTGTCTCTTGGGGAAACTGCTAGGTACATATGACCTAGATTGGCCACTGTTGGAAACAGAATATTGGGCTTGATGGACCTTGGTATGGCATGGCAGTATGGCATGTCTTATGTTCTTATGTTCTTTTATTTTTGCTGTCTTTTAGCTATATCATCTGACTGAACCAAGATGGCACCCTTGAACGGGAGGGGGACCATGCATGCATAGTGGAATCTCCCAAAGGCTTTCTTTGAAAGCTGGGGGGATGCTTCCACGAGGACTCCTTCGGTGTCGACATCACCCATATGTGAGGACTGATTCCTGCTGTCCCCGGAGATCACCTGTTACAGGTCAGCAACTACGCTTTATTCGACCCTCTCTTCCCTCTGGCCTTCCCACGTTTGTGAAGGGGGGGAGGGTTGCCATGATTTACAGGAACTCATTCTCCCTCATGGAGCTTGCAGGAATTTCTTGGGCAGGTCCCGAGAATCTCCTTGTCAAAATCAGCACTTCTCAGCCGCTCTACCTCCTTCTCCTCTACTGTGTGGACCACAGTGGAATGCTATACATCAGACCTTACTGGACCTTACAGTGGCTTTCCCACAATTACTGATCCTTGGAGACTTCAAAATCCACTTTCATGGCCTCTCTAGACCCCGTGACCATTCTTTCATCGAATTCCTAGCGGACCACAGATTTCTCCAACATGTTCCCGGCCCAACCCATGTGGCGGGTCATGCTCTTGTCTTGGCCCTTTCCCATCAAGCTTTTTGTCCCCTCCCTTCATCATTTTCATCTTTCTCCCTTCCTGGACTGATTATATTTCATCTCATGGTTGCAGTTTCTGCCCTTTACAATCGCCCCCTTCTTTCCCAGTGACTCTCCCTGGATACCATTTTTGCATTCCCCAATGCAGACCGTCTCTTTCCCTTCCCTTCCCACTTCTTTTTTTCCCCCATTGAACAGCAAGCAGACTTATGAAATTGCACCCTTTTCCCAGTAACTGGATTCTGTCGCTCCCAAATGTGATTCTCTACTACTGAGCATTTGTATAGCGCTACAAGTCGTACATAGCGCTGCACAGACATGTAAGAGACAGTTCCTGCTCATCAGAGCTTACAGTCTAGCCAAGACAGACAACACAGAAGGTGTAGGCAAGGATAAAACAAGGGTAAAGAAAAAGGAGATCAGGTGAGTCAAGATCCAAAATTCTCTCCCTCCTCCCCCCGGTCTCTCTCTGCTTGGCCTCCTGATACCACCCCAGCTTTTGTCTCTTGAAGCAGCAACTCAGAGCTGCTGAGAGACAGTGGCGGAAGTCTCGAGACAAGCCCTCCTTGCTTGCTCGTCTTCAAATAGTGCCGAAACCCCCCCCTCCCCCCCACACACACTTTTCTACTCTTATAAATTCTTCTGCCTGTAAATCTAAATCTATTTTCTCTATTGCCGCTTGCTTCTTAATATTTCTTCATCCCAGCTTCGAGCAGGTGCTGCCTCTGCTGATGACTTGGCCACTTTCTTCACCACTAAGGCCTCATTTACTCGGTTGGGGTTGCTAGTAGCCTCCGCCTTCACACTGCCTACCTTGTCAGACTCTGCTTGCCACTCTTGCCTATACCTGGAATAAATTCTCACTGATTACCATTACAGCTATGACAAAACTGTTCCCGTCTGCCAGAGAGACCATTTGTGCCTTAGAAGCTATCCCTACAATATGGCTTACAGAAAACTCTTTGGCACTAATTCCCACCATTTATTCCATGTTCGACAATAGTTTGTTCTCAGGTTTTGTTCCCTTGGCCTGGAAGAAAGCCTTGGTTGACCTTTGTCTGAAAGATCCCAGCTGGTCCCTTCCAATACTGCACACTACTGTCCCATTTCCAATCTCCAATTGATTTCCAAACTGGTGGAAAGATCCATTCTCACAAACTAATTGAGCAGCTTGAAGATACCTCTGTTTACACTCTCAACAATCTGATTTCTGTGCCCTCCATAGTACGGAAACCATTTGTACCTCTGTTCTCAATGACCTCCATTGCATCCTTGACCAGGGTATGTTTGCCTTGATCATCTCTCTCGATCTTGGAGCTGCTTTCCACCTGGTCGACTGCAATCTCCTTTTTTTTCCCAGCTTTTCAATATTTGTCTTCGTGGCAGTGTTTTGGCCTGGTTCTCCTCTTTCCTCTCAAACAGAACCCACCAGGTCAGCCTGCACCACACTACGTCTGCCGTCTATTCCCCTCACTTGTGGAGCTCCCCAAGGCTTAGTTCTCTTACCTGTTCTATTCAACATCTTCCTTGGTCCACTGGCCAATCTCGTCCAATTCTTAGGCTTTCTTTTCTACACTTATGCAAAGGACATACTCCTCATTTCAAAGATCAACAGTTCTTTTCCTGAACTTTCCTCTGCTAATGCTGCCTTGGAAAGTATTTCTTCTTGGCTTCATGTGAATGCTCTGAAGCTCAACCCTTCTAAAACCACTGCCACTTGGATTACTGGCTCAGGGACAGCCCCATCTCTGGCTCCTCCTTTAGACACTGTTCCAATCATTCTTCACTCCTCCTTAGGTATTTATATTGATTCCGAGCTGTCTTTTGCCATACACATCAACCATCTTACCAAGTCCACCTTTTCCGCTCTCCCTTTCCGAGCCTTATGCCCTTTCTTGGCCGCTTCCACGCAAATCTCTGTCCACCTGAATACTGTCATCACGAGCCTTGACTATTGTAATATTTATTCTGGTCTTCCTAGCTCCTAGTTAAAGAGGCTCCAATCCATTCAAAACATGGCTATCCGGGCCCTGACCAAAGCAAAGAAATATCCGACCTCGCAGGGGCCTTTTTTCACCCAATGGCCTCCAGTTTTAAGAAATGTGATAGGTGTTACAAAAACATGTTGCTCACGGACACCCATGAGCTGACCATGACCCGGAGCTTTGCTCCCTCTGTAAGAAGATGTACTCCAAGGCCATCCAGAGTTGTAAGCAGAAACTGGTTGATATCTTCCGTAAGGAAGCCCTGGTATCCCTGGTAGCCTCCCGCTCCTTGGCCCCGCAGCCTCTGGAGTCTCTCAAGGCTCCTCCCCGGGCCTGGCTAAAGGGCCCCAAGACCCAACCACTGGCACCGGCTCAGCCGTCATCAGGGTTTTGAAGCCATCGGCATAACCTCTCGTCCACAGGCAGGGGCACCTGATCTTCTTCTTCCACAGGTGGGAGTCCATCTCCACTGAAGCCTGTGTCCTCCAGGTCATTCGGGAGGGCTGTCTCCTCCATCTGGACTGGGCTCCTCCCCTGTACTTCCCTGGGTAATCAAGTTTGTTTCCCCAGCACCAGGCCCTCCTGAGTCAGGAGCTCGCAGGCCTCCTCGAGGATGGAACGGTAGAACCAGTCCCACCTCACTTCTCAGGAAGTGGGTTTTGCTCCCGGTACTTCTTCGATAGGGTGGTGGTTCGCTGAGATGGCAGTCAGGTGAACCCTGACCGAGTTAGAATTAAGCCCTGACTGCGAGAGGTGGAGCAGGTACTGCAAGACCAAACTGGTAGGGCATGAGAATGGGTTCGCTTGGAGCTCCAAGTACCACACCGAGAACCAACGCCACTTGAAGGCATAAGTCCGTTTGGTTGAGTCCTTTCGTGAGACCAAGAGAATGTCCTCTATCTCCACGGTAAGATGGTAGGAGTCTAGAGTGACCCCGCTCAGCCGCCAAGCCTTGAGGGACAGGGACCTCAGATTGGGGTTAAGAAGCAGCCTCTCCTCCTGCGTCAGCAGCTCCGGTGAGAACCCGAGAGGGACCGGGGGACTCCATCAATGGATGAAGCAGCAGGGGAAATCAAGGTTGTTTGGGCCACCTTGGGGCTGTGACGATCATTGAGGCCCTGTCTTGCTGGACTTTGAGAAGGGTCCAGGCAATAAGGGGCATGGGGAGAAAGACGTGCATCAGGCCCGTTCTCCACAAGATGAGGAAGGCGTTGGGGGCCACTCTGCCCAGGTACGGTAAGAGACCGCAGAACCGGGAGAGCTGCAAATTCACAGGACTGGTGAAGAGGTCCAGGAAAGGAGTCCCCCAATGCTGGAAGAGCCGCTGCACCGTCCGGGGACACAGGTGCCACTCGTGAGGCCAGAGGACTCTGCTGAGCTGGCCCCGCCAATGCATTGTCCTGGCCTGGGAGGAGGGTAATTGGCCCGGACGGTCATATCCTGCTCACCACAAAGGAGCATAGAGCTGTCGCCTCCGAGCAGAGACTGTAGGAGCTGGTACCTCCATGCTTCTTCATATAGAACATCATGACCTGGTTGTACGTCTGGACCAGCATCGCTCAGTGCTGAAGGCGGTACCTAAAAGCCCTGAGAGCAAGGCATACGGCCCTGAGCAATTTCTGTATCACAGTTTTTCCACATTAAATGCCCTTTCTTATTCGCTGCTTTCTTAATCTGCTCCTTTATTCCAAACTGTGTTAAGCAGGCCACAATGTACCGCTGTTTATTTCCGGGACATTGCAATTAACTTTCTTCTTTGGGTGTAGTCTGATTCCTATAGACTTAAGGGGAACAGCAAGATATGCATAGCTCACTGTTGAGTTGTGTAGCATGCTAGTTTTGGCACATACGCCAATTATGTTTCCATTTTAAAACTATACCAAATGAAGATATCCACGCAGTGGCTTCCTAATTTAATTTAGTCTAATTTATTCAACCTTGCCCCCCACCCCTCTCAAAAAAAGAAAACCTATTTAGCATATACAGTTTCTGGGCATATAAAATGTGCCTACTTTAGAAAATCAAGGAATGTGCCTAAATCCATGTCCTACCCCATCTCCACCTCTGGTACGCTTCTTTTCATTGTAGGTAAAAGGATGTGTGAAATGGTGTTGTGTATATTTATACTCCCGTTTAGTCCATCAATTTTAAAAGATCACATTTCAATACGTACTGTATTATGCATGTAAGTGGGATTTAAAACTGCCTCTATAGTAACATAGTAAAGAATATCTGTTAAAGACCAATATGGCCCATTAGTCTGTCCATTGGTGATGTGTCTTCAGGTAGATGTGCAAACAAAATCCCATATGGTATTCGACACCCACTTCCCCATGTCCCTTATCCAACCTTTCAGAGTAGAATCACTGCCTTAGGGTTCTAACCAGTAATCTTTGCAGGTTATCCAGTGTTTTTCACAGATTTTATGGAATCATATCACTGCTGTTTAGGGCTGCTTCTATATTCAGGTCACTTCATACCTTATAGGAAATACACTGAATCATATTACTGCTGCTTTATCTATTTAAAAACATTTTATACCGCCGTATGCTAGCATACAGACCACTGAAATCGCTGTCCCTTCTTCCCATCCTGCTTCCCAACCAACTTAACATTACCCATACCTCTTTGCAGCCCGTAACTGGGGAAACAGAAAAGTTTACACAACTTTTCCTCAAACTGACCGGAAGCTTATTCCACCACATAGGGCAGCCACAGAGAAACGCCTCTCCCTCCACTTCTTCAACCGCTATGGGTCTCATTGTTACATGCATAATCCTTTATTTCTGAAGCATCCTCTTGTTTTTTTCCCTCTTCCCTCCCTTCCCAATTCCCGGTCTTTCAGGCTGAAGCATGCAAATCCATTGAATATGCTATGAAGAAGTGCCCCAATGGAATGTATTCTGAGATCAAGTACGATGGAGAGCGAGTTCAAGTCCATAAGAAAGGAGATCACTTCAGCTACTTCAGCCGTAGCCTCAAGCCAGTTCTGCCTCATAAAGTGAGTCTTTGAGCTCTCTGCTCACCTTAGTTAATTTCCCTTCCTCATAAAATGTCTGCAGTTTTCATTATATTATTATCATTACTACTACTAGTGCTACAAAGTATATGCAGCACCATACACATAAGGCAATCTCCAGGAACAAGCAGGAATAAGTCCTCACATATGGGTACGTCGGTACCGACGGAGCCTGCGCGGGAAAGCTCCCCAGCTTCCTAGGATGGAAGCTTTTGGGACCTCCCACTGCACATGCGCACTGCCTTCCCGCCTTCCTGAACAGCTCTCCTCAGTTTCTCTTTTTCCGCGGAGCCAGCAGGTCGTGTATCCTGTCACCGCTGAAGAAATTGTAGTTTTTTGTTTTGTTTCTTTAGACCGCGTACCTGCCTTCCCATACCGATACCGGTATCGCCGGTCTTCCTTTTTCTTTCTTGAAAAATTATTTCTTTTCTTTTATTATTTTTCAGCACTTGGTCACTTCAGTTAGGCCTTCAGGCCTACTTGAATTCTCCACATGGAGAAGCCAGCCCCTGGATTTAAGAAGTGTACCAAGTGTACTGCTGTAATATCAGTCACAGACACCCATGAATGGTGTCTTAAATGTTTGGGGCCTGACCACTCCATTCCGGACTGCCCTTCCTGCTCCCAAATGTCTAAGCGTGGGCTGCAGAACCGGGCCAACAAATTCCATGTGCTGTTTGCTTCAGAGAATCCAACATCACAGTCATCCAGGTCATCATCCCCGGATGGATCTCAGGTAACCAAACCTTCTGTGGGCAAGTCCTCAAAGAGCAAATCTCCTTCAAAGCATCGAGAGGCTCTTAGTTTTGAGGACCCTGCCCCAGCCAAACAGCCCCGGCGGGAAGTCCTACCTTCCAAAACGCCAATACAGGGGCTACAGGTTGACATCGATGGCACGGCCTCGACAGATCACCTGTTGGACTGCTCTGGGGTACCGGCCCATACCGGTACCGACATCCAGGCAGCCGTGGCGTCTATGGGCAATACTGTCCAATCCATGCAGCAGGCCGTCATGGCTTTCATTAAAGCTGCAACGCCATCGGTACCGCTTCCAGCGGTTCCGGGCCCGGTTCCGGTATCGTCCGCCATGCCGGAACCCAGGCCTTCCTCTTCTAAACGCAAATCGGTACCGTATGGGCTTTCGCTCCATACCGCTTCCATACCCGGTACGCCCGATGTCGATACCGATCGGTATGCGTATCGTGCGTTGGAGGAAACTAGAGAATACACCGATTCCTCTGAGGATTTTGTCTCCTCTGATGAGTCTGCAGAGCTCTCCCTTGACCTTCCTGAGGAACCTTCTTCTCCAAAAAGGAGAATGTCTCCTCCAGAGGATTTGTCCTTTCAGGACTTTATTTTAGAAATGGCTAAAGGCCTTTCTATCACTACTTCCTCTGAAACGGAACCAAGGTCAAAAAGATTGGATATTTTAGGATACTCTAAGTCTCCTAAAGAAGCAGTTACTCTGCCTATCCATGAAATCCTTCAAGAACAATTGATGGATTTCTGGGAGAACCCTTTAACTCTGTCTCCTTATTCCCGTAGGTTGGACACCATGTATCGGGTCCCTCCTTCTCCTGGTTTTCAGAAAACTCAATTGCCTCACCACTCCATTGTGGTAAAGTCTGCAATGAAAAAGATCAAGAGTACTAAAAGGCACTCTTCTACACCTCCAGGAAGGGAATGTAAGACACTAGACTCTTTTGGTAGGAAAATCTTCCAGGCTAGTATGCTTATAGCCAGGATTAATTCCTACAGCCTCTATATGGGCATGTTCCTAGGGGAACTTGCCAAGAAAGTACGGCATTTTGCCTCCTGTATCCCTGAGGATAAACAGGAGGACTTCCTTTCTGTTGTGAAACAACTTTTAGATGTTTCTAAGTTCTCCAACAGAGCTGCCTTTGATTCCTTCGAAGGAGCCAGCAGAGCTTCTGGCATTGCTATTGCAGCCAGACGCCTGGCTTGGCTCCAGGCTTCTGATCTGGAACCCTGGGTTCTAGATGGCTTACGGAATCTGCCCTGTACAGGTGAGAACTTATTCGGTGCAGAGTGGCAAGTTAAGGCCACTCAAATGGACGCTGAAAATGCCACCTTAGAGAGACTTTCTAAGTCCACTTCTACTCCCACTAAGAAGAAGTCTTTCAAGAGGCCTTATTATAAGAAGGCCAGATATGCTTCCAATACTGGCCAGCAATCTTCTCAACCTCGTTTTGCGGCTAAACGTCAGCAAACGAAACAAGCAAGAGCAAAGCCGGCAGCAGCTACTGCAGCTCAACAGGCTCCACCCCCTCAGGGGTTTTGACTTGCCCCTAGAGAACTTGCCATTCCTGGTTCTGGACCAACCAGAACCTCTCACCATACCTGGAAGGTTAGCTCACTTTGCTCCCAGATGGGAACAAATCACAACAGAGCAATGGACCCTCTCTATCATCCGAGAGGGTTACAAACTTCATTTCTCCAACCTTCCTCCTCATCACATGGTGAGACCCTTCAATTCTCCATCTCCTCTCCTAGCCCTGTTGGATCAGGAGATCTCTTCTCTGCTTGCCCAAGGGGCCATAGAAGAGGTTCCTCTTCATCAACAAGGGTCAGGTTTCTACTCCCCCTATTTTCTCATTCCAAAGAAGACAGGGGGATTCAGACCAATCCTAGATCTGAGAGAATTGAACAAATTTCTGTACAAGGAGAAATTCAAAATGCTCTCTCTGGGCATTCTCCTTCCATACCTTCAGAGTCAGGACTGGCTTTGTTCTCTAGACCTGCAGGATGCGTATACACATCTACTCATCCATCCATCCCACAGAAAATATCTTCGCTTTCTGTTCAAGGGAAGTCATTACCAATACAGAGTACTTCCCTTCGGTCTCGCCTCTGCCCCAAGAGTCTTTACCAAATGCATGGCAGTCGTAGCCGCATTTCTCAGAAGCATGGGAATTTTCGTATTCCCATATCTGGACGACTGGCTCATTCGAGCTCCAACTCAGTCGCAGGCCCAGATTTCCCTAGACCGCACAAGGAGCCTTCTGCAGTATCTGGGACTGGTGGTAAACCTTCCCAAGTCTCAACTCAGCCCTACTCAGTCTCTAGAATTCATAGGGGCCCAGTTGGACACCACCACTGCAAGAGCCTACCTTCCACTGGTTCGGGGTCAGCGTCTGCTGAGCTTGGCCTCCCAAGCCCAGTCCAGTACTCACTTGACAGCCAGGGAAATGCTACGCCTCCTGGGCCATATGGCCTCCACAGTACATGTGGTGCCCTACGCTCGTCTTCATATGAGAGCAGCTCAATGGACCCTGGCCACCCAGTGGACTCAGGCGTCGGGAGCACTCTCAGACCAAATACAAACCTCAAACCGTCTGTCTTGGTCCCTCCATTGGTGGATATCCACCAAGAATCTGTTGTTGGGGGCTCCCTTTCAGCCCTTGCTACCCCAAGCAACCCTCACAACAGATGCCTCCCAATTGGGGTGGGGAGCCCATCTGCTAACTCTCTCCACTCAGGGCACTTGGTCTCCACAGGAGGCCACCCTTCATATCAACCTCCTGGAACTGCGAGCAATTCACCTTGCCCTCAAGGTCTTCCATACCCTCCTTGCCAACCTGACTGTCCTGGTTCAAACAGACAATCAGGTGGCCATGTTTTACATAAACAAACAAGGAGGGACGGGCTCTCTGTCGCTTTGCAACGAAGCTCTCAGATTATGGGCCTTCGCCAGAGAGCACCAAATTCATCTGCTAGCAGTGTACCTTCCAGGAGTTCAAAACACTCGAGCAGACAGGCTCAGTCGAGTTCTGCTGCCACACGAGTGGTCCCTACACGTGGACCAGATAACCAGAATCTTTCAGGAATGGGGGACCCCGGACATAGACCTCTTTGCAAGTCCGTGGAATGCCAAACTTCCCCGGTTCTGTTCCAGGACTCCGTGTCAGGAAGCTCAGGCCACGGACGCCTTTCTCCTCCATTGGGGTCAGGCGTTCCTATATGCCTTTCCACCCATTCCGCTGATTCCCAAGACTCTGTTCAAACTCCAGAGAGATCACGGCTCTATGATCCTCATAGCTCCACGCTGGCCACGCCAAGTGTGGTTCCCTCTGCTTCTACAGCTCTCCCAGGGATCCTCCCTGGACTTAGGAGCTGCACCAGACCTTCTGTCTCAGGAGGACGGGACTTTGTGGCACCCAAACCCCAAATCCCTACATCTCCGAGCTTGGTTACTGAAGGCTTAAGTCTTCAAGATTTTAATCTTTCTCAACCTGTGAAAGATATCCTTCATGCCTCTAGGAAACCATCCACGAGGCGGTCTTATGCTTTCAAATGGAAACGTTTTTCCATTTGGTGTGCTCAGCAGGGCCTTGACCCTCTGGCACTTCCTTTGAATTCCCTCTTAGACTATCTCCTGCATCTTTCCAATGCAGGCCTTAAGACGAATTCTGTAAGAGTCCATTTAAGTGCTATTTCAGCATCCCTGAAACCTGTAAATGGACAACCTATCTCCTCTCACCCTCTTGTTGCAAGATTCATGAGAGGCCTGACCCTCACTAAACCTCCCATCAGACCCCCCCGGTCGCATGGGATTTGAATCTAGTGCTTGGTCAGCTTATGAAGCCACCTTTTGAGCCGTTATTTTCTACCTCCTTGAAATTTCTTTCCTGGAAGGTACTATTCCTAATTGCAGTCACTTCCGCTCGTCGCATCAGCGAACTGCAAGCTCTAGTGGCTAATCCACCTTATACAAGATTTCATCATGATAAGGTGGTCCTTAGGACGAATCCCCACTTTATGCCTAAAGTGGTCTCGCCTTTTCATCTTAATCAAGAGGTATATCTACCTGTATTTTTTCCGGCTCCTCATGCCTCCAGTGCAGAGAGGAGCCTTCATACTCTGGATTGTAAAAGAGCTCTAGCCTTTTACCTTAATAGGACTCAGCCACATCGAAAGTCTTCTCAACTTTTCGTGGCTTTTGATCCTTCACATTTGGGACTTCCAGTCTCCAAGCGTACACTTTCCAATTGGATTGCTCAGTGTATTTCCTTTGCTTACCAGAGTAAAAACATTTCTCTGGAAGGCCATGTCACAGCTCACAATGTGAGAGCCATGGCAACTTCTATGGCTCATCTGCACTCTGTTTCCATTGATCAGATCTGTCGAGCCGCTACCTGGGCCTCGGTTCATACCTTCACAGCCCATTACTGTTTGGACAAGGACTCCCGCCGGGATGCCTTGTTTGGCCAGGCTGTCCTCAAACACCTGTTCCATTCTTAGACAACTCCTGCCCACCTTCCCAGGATGGATGCCTGAGATCCATACGAAGATGGCGAACCTTGACAGGGGATCCCACGCATCTAAGCTAGGGAGTCCCCATATGTGAGGACTTATTCCTGCTTGTTCCTGGAGATAGCACAGTTACTTACCTGTAACAGGTGATCTCTGGGAACAGCAGGAATTAGTCCTCACAACCCACCCACCTCCCCTAGGAGTTGTATCTTTTATCTATCTATCTTCCTGTCCTCTCTCTATTGACTCAGCTATAAACTCGAAACTGAGGAGAGCTGTTCAGGAAGGCGGGAAGGCAGTGCGCATGTGCAGTGGGAGGTCCCAAAAGCTTCCATCCTAGGAAGCTGGGGAGCTTTCCCGCGCAGGCTCCGTCGGTACCGACGTACCCATATGTGAGGACTAATTCCTGCTGTTCCCAGAGATCACCTGTTACAGGTAAGTAACTGTGCTATCCCTTCCAAATAGAGTTTATAGACAGATACAACAAAGAGGAGTTAGAGTAAATTTAAGAGGACATGGTTAAAATACAAGTGGAGTAAACAGGAGAATAAAGGGGTCAGGATCCAAAAGCAGCCTCTAAGAGATGACTTTTTACCTGCCTGACGTATCGACTCAGATAGTCTTTTCCAGGCAAACGGCGTAGCAAGGTAGAATGAAGGAAACTTGGAGTTGGCAGTGGAAGAGAAGGGCACGGATGAAAATGTTTGCCATATAAGTGGAATTTCCGAGGAGGGGTATAGGGAGATGCGAGTAGAAGTAATGAGGAGCTGCAGAATGAATACACATGTCGGTCAATAGGAGAAGTTTGAACTGTATGTGTAAATGGATAAGGAGCTAATGATGTGACTTAAGAAGAGGAGTTACATGAGCGTAGCGACAATCGTGGAAGCACAGTTTTGTATGTATTTTTGAAAAATCTAACAGAATTTGTAAAGTCTTGCTGCAGAATCTTGAATAACCTTCTGCAGGACTGTACCGTAACATATACAACCAATTCTAAGTGCCTAAATTTATTAACACCTAAAATAGGTATCTAGTACTAGAATTCAATTCTAAGTGTTAGTTTGGTCTTCTGACCTGCCCCTTCTAGCCAGGGGGTAATTAGCCAGAGCTAGGCAACTAGATGCCTAGTTCTTTCTATCGTTGAGCTATAATTTTTTTAGTATTTCAAGAATTGTGGTGTTTGTGTTTAACTTATCTTGTCTTCTAAATATGCATTTTAGTAATAAATCTTGGGAACCAAAAGACCAACGTTCAATTCCCTCTAGTACGCCTTGTGGCCTTGGACAAGTCACTTAACCCTCCATTGCCTCAGAAAAATCCAAATTATCAATGTCCCTGTTTAATGTACATTACCAAGTTTAAGTTACAATTTAAACCACTTTGAAATGATCATGCAGTACAAAAAACCCTGTTAAATAAATAAAATGTCAGTTGCATTTGAATTAATTGATTTCACTGTTGTGTGACAGTGTCTTTGAATTGCATAACACTAATGTATGTGGATGTTTGGATAGCAGTGATGTTGAGGTGCTTGGATTAGCTGGCATAATATAGATGATGGCAGATAAAGCACAGTTACTTACCTGTAACAGGTGATCTCTGGGAACAGCAGGAATTAGTCCTCACATATGGGTACGTCGGTACCGACGGAGCCTGCGCGGGAAAGCTCCCCAGCCTTTCAGATGAAAGGCTTTTGGGGCCTCCCACTGTACATGTGCGCTGCCTTCCCGCCTTCCTGACCAGCTCTCCTCAGTTCGAGTTTATAGCTGAGACAATAGAGAGAGGAAAGGAAGATAGATAGAAGATACAACTCCTAGGGGAGGAGGGTGGGTTGTGAGGACTAATTCCTGCTGTTCCCAGAGATCACCTGTTACAGGTAAGTAACTGTGCTATCTCCAGGAACAAGCAGGAATAAGTCCTCACATATGGGGACTCCCTAGCTAAGATGCCTGGGAGATCCCCCTCCAAGGGTAAACCATCTTCGTATGGATCTCAGGCATCCATCCAGGGAAGGTGGGCAGGAGTTGCTTAAGTATGGAACAGGTGTTTGAGGACAGCCTGACCAAACAAGGCATCCCGGCGGGAGTCCTTGTCCAAGCAGTAATGGGCTGTGAAGGTATGAACCGAGGCCCAAGTGGCTGCTCGACAAATCTGATCTATGGACACAGAGTGAAGATGAGCCATAGAAGTGGCCATGGCTCGTACATTGTGAGCTGTGACATGGCCTTCCAGAGAAATGTTTTTACTCTGGTAAGCAAAAGAAATACACTGAGCAATCCAATTGGAAAGTGTACGTTTGGTGACTGGAAGTCCCAAATGAGAAGGATCAAAAGCCACGAAGAGTTGGGAAGACTTTCGATGAGGCTGAGTCCTGTTGAGGTAAAAGGCGAGAGCTCTTTTATAGTCAAGAGTATGAAGGTTCCTCTCTGCACTGGATGCATGAGGAGCCGGGAAAAAAACAGGTAGATATACCTCTTGATTAAGATGAAAAGGCGAGACCACTTTAGGCATAAAGTGGGGATTCGTCCTAAGGACCACCTTATCATGATAAAATCTGGTATAAGGTGGATTAGCCACCAAAGCCTGCAGTTCACTGATGCGGCGAGCCGAAGTGACTGCAATAAGGAAAAGAACCTTCCAGGAAAGAAATTTCAGGGAGGTAGATACCAACGGTTCAAAAGGTGGCTTCATAAGTTGACCCAGAACTAAATTCAAGTCCCATGCTACCGGAGGAGGTCGGATGGGAGGCTTAGTGAGGGTCAGGCCTCTCATGAATCTTGCAATAAGAGGATGAGAGGAGACAGGTTGTCCATTTATAGGTTTTAAGGATGCTGCAATAGCACTTAAATGGACTCGCACTGAATTCGTCTTGAGGCCTGCATTGGAAAGATGCAGGAGATAGTCCAGTAGAGAATTCAAAGGAAGTGCTAGAGGGTCAAGACCCTGTTGCGCACACCAAATGGAAAAACGTTTCCATTTGAAAGCATAGGAACGCCTCGTGGAGGGTTTCCTAGAGGCATGAAGGATATCTTTCACTGGTTGAGAAAGATTGAAGTCATGAAGGCTCAGGCCTTCAGTAACCAAGCTCTGAGGTGTAGGGACTTGGGGTTTGGGTGCCACAAAGTCCCCTCCTCCTGAGACAGAAGGTCTGGCGCAGCTCCCAGGTCCAGGGAAGGTCCCTGGGAGAGATGCAGCAGTAGAGGGAACCACACTTGGCGTGGCCAGCGTGGAGCTATGAGAATCATGGATCCGTGATCCCTCTGTAGTTTGAACAGAGTCTTGGGAATCAAAGGAATGGGTGGAAAAGCGTACAGGAATTCCTGACCCCAATGTAGGAGAAAGGCATCGTTGGCCTGAGCTCCCTGACACGGAGTCCTGGAACAGAACCGGGGAAGTTTGGCATTCCACGGACTTGCAAAGAGGTCTATGTCCGGGGTCCCCCATTCCTGAAAGATTCTGCGTATCTGGTCCATATGCAGGGACCATTCGTGTGGGAGCAGAACTCGACTGAGTCTTTCTGCCCGAGAGTTTTGAACTCCTGGAAGATATACTGCCAGAAGATGAATTTGATGCTCTCTGGCGAAGGCCCATAATCTGAGAGCTTCGTTGCAAAGCGACAGAGAGCCCATCCCTCCTTGTTTGTTGACATAGAACATGGCTACCTGATTGTCTGTCTGGACTAGGACAGTCAGGTTGACAAGGAGGGTGTGGAAGACTGTGAGGGCAAGGAAGATTGCTCGCAGTTCCAGAAGGTTGATGTGAAGGGTGGTCTCCTGAGGAGACCAGGTGCCCTGAGTGGAGAGGTGTTGGAGATGAGCTCCCCACCCTGTTTTGGAGGCATCTGTTGTGAGGGTTGCTTGGGGCAACGAAGGTTGGAAGGGAATCCCCAACAACAGATTTTTGGAGGATGTCCACCACTGGAGAGACCAAAACAGTCGTTTTGAGGTGAGTATTTGGTCTGAGAGCAGTCCTGATGCTTGAGACCACTGGGTGGCCAAAAGCCATTGAGCTGCCCTCATATGAAGACGAGCGTAGGGCACCACATGGACCGTGGAGGCCATGTGGCCCAGAAGTTGCAGCATTTCTTTGGCTGACAAGTGACTTCTGGACTGAGCCTGGGAGGCCAAGCTTATTAGCCTTTGGCCTCGGACCAGAGGGAGGTAGGCCCTTGCAGTGGTGGAGTCCAATTCGGCCCCTATGAATTCCAGGGACTGAGTAGGGATGAGTTGGGACTTGGGAACGTTTACCACAAGTCCCAGATATTGAAGAATACGCCTTGTGCGGTCCAGAGAAATCTGGGCTTCTGACTGAGATGGAGCTCGGATGAGCCAGTCGTCCAGATATGGGAAGACAAAGATTCCCATGCCTCTGAGAAATGCGGCTACGACTGCCATGCATTTTGTGAAGACTCTTGGAGCAGAGGCCAGACCGAAGGGTAGTACTCTGTACTGGAAATGTTTTCCCTGGAACAGAAATTTTAGATATTTTCTGTGGGATGGATGGATGAGTATATGAGTGTACGCATCCTTGAGATCTAGAGAACAAAGCCAATCCTGACTCTGAAGGTATGGAAGGAGAAGGCCCAGAGAGAGCATTTTGAATTTCTCCTTGAATAGAAACCTGTTCAATTCCCTCAGATCTAGGATAGGTCTGAAGCCCCCTGTCTTCTTTGTTATGAGAAAGTAAGGGGAGTAGAAACCTAACCCCTGTTGTGGAGGAGGAACCTCCTCTATTGCCCCTTGGGCAAGGAGAGAAGAGACTTCCTGACCCAACAGGGTCAGAAGAGATGGGGGAGAACTGAATTGCCTCACCATGGTATGGGGAGGAAGGCTGGAGAAATGAAGTTTGTAGCCCTCCCTGATAATAGAGAGGGTCCATTGCTCTGATGTGATTTGTTCCCATCTGGGAGCAAAATGAGCTAGCCTTCCAGGAATGGTGAGGGGCTCTGGTTGTTCTAGAGCCAGAAACGGCAAGTTCTCTAGAGGCAAGTCAAAACCCCTGAGGGGGTTGAGCCTGCTGGGGTGTAGCAGACACTGCAGGCTTTGACTTTACCTGCTTAGATTGTTGACGCTTAGCCGCAAAGCGAGGCTGAGCAGATTGCTGGCCAGTATTTGTGGGAAATCTGGCCTTCTTATAGTAAGGCCTTTTAAAAGACTTCTTTTTGGCAGGGGTAGAAGTAGACTTGGAAAGTCTATCTAGAGTGCCATTTTCTGCATCCATTTGAGCAGCTTTAATTTGCCAGTCTTCCCCAAATAAGTTCTCACCGGTACAGGGCAGATTCCTGAGGCCATCTACAACCCAGGGTTCTAGGTCAGAAGCCTGGAGCCAAGCGAGACGTCGGGCTGCAATAGCAATTCCCGAAGCTCTGCCTGCAACCTCAAAGGAATCAAAGGCTGCCCTGTTGGAGAACTTGGAGACCTCTGAAAGTTGTGTCACCATAGAAAAGAAGTCCGCCCTTTGATCATCAGGGATAAAGGGGGCAAAATTCTGTATCTTTAGGGCAAGTTGTCCAAGAAACATGCCCATATAAAGGCTATAAGAATTGATCCTGGCTATAAGCATACTAGCCTGGAACATCTTTCTACCAAAAGAGTCCAGGGTCTTACATTCTCGCCCTGGAGGGGTAGAAGAATGCCTTTTAGGACTCTATTTTCTTCACGGCAGACTTCACCACAATAGAGTGGTGAGGCAGCTGAGTTTTCTGGAACCCAGGAGAAAATAAGGAGGGACCCGATACATGGTGTCCAATCTACGGGAATGGGGAGACAGTGTTAAAGGAGTCTCCCACAAATCCATCAAGTGTTCTTGAAGGATTTCATGGATAGGCAGAGTGACTGCCTCTTTAGGAGCTTTAGAGTATCCTAAAATATCCAATTATTTTGATCTGGGTTCTTTTTCAGAAGATGTAGCAATAGAAAGTGCTTTAGCTACATCAACAATGAAATCCTGAAAGGATAAATCCTCTGGAGGAGACATCCTCCTCTTTGGAGAAGAGGGCTCCTCAGGAAGAGTAAGCTCAGCAGAGTCATCAGAGGAATTGAATTCATCAGAAGAATCTGAGTATTCCCTCTGTGCTTCCAATGTACGATACGCATACCGATCGGTATCGACATCGGGCGTATCGGGCATGGGATCGGTACCGGACGAAAGCCTGAATCCGGCATGCGGAACCGATCGACGCTTGGAAGTCGATGGTCTCGGTTCCGGTGTAGATACCGGAACCTGGGCCGGTACCGATGGAATCGGTACCGAGGGCGTCGCAGCCTTAATGAATGCCAGAAGGCTTGCTGCATGGTCTATACAGTATTGCCCATAGACGCCACTACTGCCTGGATGTCGGTACCGGTAAGGGCCGGTACCCCAGAGCAGTCCAACAGGTGATCGGTCGAGGCCGTGCCATCGATGTCAACCTGTGACCCCATGATTGCTTTGGAGGCCGGAACCTCCCGCCGGGCTTTTTTGGCCTGGTCAGAATCCTCGAACTCAAAATTGAGAGCCTCTCGATCTTTAGAAAGAGATTTGCTTTTAGAGGATTTGCCCACAGAAGTTTTGGTTACCTGAGATCCATCCAGAGAGGAAGACCTGGATGACTGTGATGCTTCTGAAGGAAACAGCACATGGAGCTTGTTGGCCCGGTTCTGCAAACCACGTTTAGACATCTGGGTGCAGGATGGGCAGTCCGGTATGGAGTGGTCAGGTCCCAAACATTTGAGACACCATTCATGGGTGTCTGTGACAGAAATGACAGCACTGCACTTGGTACATTTTTTAAAACCAGGGACTGGCTTCTCCATGTATATAGTTGTATCTGTTATGTACTGTCTTACGCTTTATAGACACTACATTGTTAGTTAATTGTTATTCATACTGTTCCAGTTTAAATATACTGTTTAGTTTACTAGACTTAGCTTTGTTCAATTTAAGATGTTCTATGTAAAATTTTAAGATGTTCTATGTAAAACAAACTTCGCTTTAATTGTTGTTAATTGTACACCGCAACTGATCTCTGGAAGATGCGGTATTTATTTATTTATTTTATTACAGTTTCTTATATACCGCGCTATTTAGAATCAGCGCGGTTTACATCATAACAAAACGACCATAACGACAAACTGTCAGGTTTTACATTGAACAGGAGTACAAACTTGGATAACTGGGTTAACTATATACATAAACTATCTACACTGCAGTGTGAGGGCATTTCTAGATTGGGTCATTTCTTGGAGGGGATATCTAGTTCAGTTGCTGTCTGGGAAATATTGGCAGAAAAGGTATGTTTTGAGAGCCTTTCTGAACTGATATAGATTGGTAATGGCTCTAATGTCAGGGGGTAGGGTGTTCCAGCATTTTTTTTATGAATGAGTGTTAAATAAATAAATGAGGAGAAATTGTGTAGGCCTTAAGGCCTAACAACAGTTACCAAGCTGTGCTGAAGAAAATAAAAAAGTCTTTTTTTTTTTTTTTTTAATAAAGAAAGAAAGAGAGTACCAGCGGTACCGGTTTCGGTATGGGGAAGGCAGGTACGCGGTCTAAAGAAAACAAACAAATTTCACAATTTCTTCAGCGGTGACAGGAACACGACCTGCTGGCTCCGCGGAAAAAGAGAAACTGAGGAGAGCTGGTCAGGAAGGCGGGAAGGCAGCGCGCATGTGCATTGGGAGGCCCCAAAAGCCTTTCATCTGAAAGGCTGGGGAGCTTTCCCGCGCAGGCTCCGTCGGTACCGACGTACCCATATGTGAGGACTTATTCCTGCTTGTTCCTGGAGATACACCCCTATCCCCAAGAAGAGTGTGGACATGCAATGTTCAAACCTGCAGCCTCTCTCATCGTTGATGGGATTGGCGAAGGTGATAGAAAAAGACCGCTGTGGTACAATTTACAGCTTTCTTGGATGAAAGCAAGGGTTGGACTGGGCTTAAGTGGGTTTCCACAGAGGTTCTGGGACAGAATCCATGATGGTGGCTACTCTTGATTTGTTGGGTAGTATTAAGGACAAGGGGCGAATTACGTTGGTTGTGACACTCAATCTATCTGCGGTATTTGACCTCATTGATTGGGATCTGTTGGTGGCGAGGTGTGAGGCTTTGATTGTTTTTTTTTCCTGACAGAGCAACGTTTTTGTATGCACTGGGGGACTTGTTTTTCCACCATAAGACAGTGGGTTTGTTGAGTCACGCAAGCATCTGCCTTGTCCCCTATTCATTTCAATATTTTTATGAGCCCAATAAGGGAGATTTGTAGGCGGCATGGGTTCAGGAGGTTTTTATATGCTAATGATATCGAGCTGATGATTGATATGGTAGTCGATGAAGTTGCGGTGCTTGAGCGCGCCAATCATTGTCTTGTGGATATCGCTGCTTGGCTGCGTTCGTACCGTCTTGTCCTTAATGTTGCCAAGTCGGAGGTTTTGTTATGTGGGGATGCTAACTAATGAGAATTTAGGGGTGGGTCTGTCCATAGTGGGGGGTCCGTCTATTATGGAAAAAGGAGATCATGAACTTGGGGGTTGTCTTCGATGAAGAACTAGGATTTCAGTTACAGGTTTCCAAAGTGGTCCAGGCAGCGTTCGGGCACTTATTTATGTATTTTATTTGTTTATTTGTTCCAGAGATCACAGGCGGTTTACATTGTACATAACAGAACTTTTACTTTAAACTTGTGAAAAGAACTAGAAAAGTGTGGTTACATTATACCAAATTTTAACAAATACACAACGTCAAGATAATTCTCTGAAACAGTATTTTAGTTAACATATTTACATAAGTTATATGTACATGAGAACAGATTTACATAAGGAGTGTTTTCATGAGATTAGAATCAACCAGTTTTAGTGGTTGATGGTGGGGTAGTGGGTACTGATTTTGAAATATGTAAACTGTTAAGTTGGGGGTGTTTTGTGACTTTTATCTGTTTTACCACAATGCTCTATGAATAGATGAGTTTTTAATTCCTTTCGGAAGTTAAGGTCATCGATGGCTCTTAGTTTGTCTCGGAGGGCATTCCAGAGAATGGGTGCGAAATAAGTGAATGATCTGTTTGTGGATTGTTTTGTTTTGTGGTAATTAGTTGCTACTATCAAAATAAAAATACAGTGATAGTATCAGTGTATTTTTATTGCAGTTTCTTCTGGTTCTTTCCACAGATGGGATTTTAATCAGTGAGGAAAGAAATGAGGGAACTATTTCTTTTGTGAATTTGAAGGTTATTGTAAGAATTTTATACTTTGGCTCACTATGTGTAACCATTGTAGTTTGTATGAAATTGGTGTATTCCTTATCGCTTCTCCGGGCCAGTCCAGGGAAGGTTAGGTTAGGTTGTCAATCCCCTTCAGCAGCTGAGGACTGAAGACTTCAAGTTTTCTTGAGAGCTGAAGCCACTCCCCCTAACCAGTCTTTCAGTCCTCAGCAGCTGAAGAGGATCAATTTTTTTCTCTCTCCCTCATGTACATGTATAATGATTTCGTTTATTTTGTTATGGCATTACAAGTTGGCTCTAGCAGAGCTGATTTTATTCTATAGTCCTGGAAGTGTCATTTAAGAGCTGAGGACGTCGGGCATTTATTAACATGACGGTGTAAGGTAGAGCCTGCCTTATTCTTAACCGTATCCGTCTCTCAAAGCAGATTGAACCTGGGAGCCCCAGTACTTCCTCTGCTGTTGCCATAGCCACCCTTGTCCATGTTCCGCTAGCAGCGGAACGAAATCTCAGCGCTACAGCGTTATTCTTTCAGGGGTGAGTGTATATAGCTGTGCGGCGTCCGTTGTTTTTTTAACCGGCGCGATTAGAGCGAGCGGCTGTGTTTCTGCCCTCTGCTGTAGTGCGGCACGCAGAAGAGTTAATTAATATTTCTTCTCTGTTCGCAGTTAATTTATTCAATTTTTCTAACATGAGAGATGGCTGAAAAGCTCATATTAGATACAGAAAAGCCGTCTTTGCCCGCGGGAAAGGCGGCCATTTTAGGTGCGCCAGCCATTTCAACGGCCGAACAGCACCGGCCTGCTAAAAGGAAGGCTAAGTCCTCTAAGGACGCCTCTCGTCAGGAGAAGCCTGCGCAGCAACTGCCTGACGTGCAGGAAGAAATTTTGTCTTTTTTTTCCCGGAGTTTATACTAGCCATGCACAGAGCATTTTTGATGAAATCTTCTCAGTCTGCTTCTGTGGGTACATTTAAAGACTCTGCTTCTGTGGGTACATTTAAAGACTCTGCTGCAGTTCCTTTGGGGGTTTCTGTATCAGAAGATCCTGGAGAGGGTCCTTCTCTGCCTAAAGAGGTCCTCAGGGATCCTTTGGACCTTTCTCCTGCTCAGCTCTCTGTGCCTCTGGGTCAGGGAGAAACAGAATGTCTGTCGGAAGCAGGCTTGGACCTGGCTACGGTAGAGCTAGAAGAGGGTGAAATTACCCCAGGAGAGGATCCTAATGTCTTACGCGTTTTTCGCAAGGAAGAGCTTTCAGCTCTCATTTCCCATTCCTTATCTGCTTTACATTTGCTGATTCCTTCAACATCACAGGAACCTTTGGAGGATCCGTTATTGCAGGGGTTTAAAGCGGAACAGCGCTGTTTCCCGATGCACCGGGTGATAAAGCAGATGATTGAGTCTGAATGGGAGTGTCCGGAAGCTACGCTGCATGGGAGTCACGCATTAGCTCGCCTTTACCCCATGCCACAGGAGGAAAAAGATTTATTACGCATGCCCAAGGTAGATGCCATTGTATCGGCAGTGACCAAGAAGACTACCATCCCTGTAGAAGGGGCGGCAGCTCTTAAGGACCTTCAAGATCGAAAGTTAGAACTTCTTTTTAAGCAAGCGTTTGATTCTAGCGCTTTAGCTCTGCAGGCGGCTGTCTGTGGAGCATATGTCTCTAGGGCGTCCATTCGGTGGCTCCAAGGAGACGTATCCGGGGATTCCGCTTCGGTACAGGGGGCGGAAAGTGCAAAATTGGAATCTGCCGCGGCTTATATGGCTGATGCCTTCTATGATCTGCTGTGAATTGCTGCCAAGACCATGGCATCCCTGGTCGCAGCCAGGCGTTTTTTATGGTTGCGTAACTGGTCGGCAGATGTTTCATCTAAGTTGCGGCTTAGCAAATTGCCCTATAAAGGAAGATTGCTTTTTGGGGAGGCGTTAGAGAAGATTGTTAAAGATCTGGGTGACTCTAAAGGAGGGTGTTTGCCAGAGGATAAGCCCAAGCTCGGCCAAGGAGCAGGAAGTCTCCGAGGCTCAGGGCGAGACACCCGTAGATTCCGAGGAGCGCGCTTTACTCCCTATTCTAGAGGCCGTGTGGGGTTTCGCGGTCAGTCCTTTCGAGGAGCCCGAGGTTTCGGCAGGTCTTACTTCGCTGCTTCTCAATCCACGGTTAAGAAGCCACAATGAAGGTGTGCTGGTCCAGGCGCCGGTTCCTGTAGGGGGGCGCCTGCAGGATTTTCTACCAGCCTGGACCGCAATCACTGTAGACAAATGGGTATTAGAAATAATTCAAAAAGGGTATGCGCTGGATTTCGCTTGCCCTTTGTCAACCACCTTTCTGCTGTCTCCCTGTGCGCCGGGGCTAAAGGCGCAGGCTGTCTCAGACACGATTTTTCATCTCTTGCAGCTTCGGGCGATAGTTCCAATACCGCGAGACCAATACGGTCGCGGTCGATAGTCAATCTATTTCGTGGTCCCCAAAAAGGAAGGTTCTTTTTGACCGGTACTCGATCTCAGGGGTGTCAACCGTGCTTTATGGGTGCAGGCCACGGAGAAGTTGTCAGACAGGACAAAGGTGTCCAAACCCTTGGTGGACTCCCTACGCTGGTGGAGGCATCTCCCAAACCTGGTCGGGGGTGTTCCTTTTCGGGCCTCCCCCCCACTCAGGTACTGACAACCGATGCTTCCCTGCAAGGCTGGGGGGCACATTGCCGGGGGACCTGCACCCAAGGCCTGTGGTCTCCGTGGGAGGCCGCCCAGCAGATCAACCTGTTGGAACTGCGAGCCATTCGACTAGCCTTACGGATTTTCTCTCAGGTCCTCCCTCACCAGTCTGTCCTAGTTCAGACGGACAACCAGGTGGCTATGTTCTACGTAAACAAGCAGGGAGGCACAGGATCCCGACTCCTGTGCCTGGAAGCACAGGCTTTCTGCTCCTAGGCTATCAATCAGGGCATGACCCTCAGAGCAGTCTACCTCCCAGGCCAGGAAAACTACCTGGCGGACAGGCTAAGCAGACTCCTGCAGCCTCACGAGTGGCTGTTGGATCCTCAGGTAGTCCAAGAGATTTTTCTGAAGTGGGGACTTCCAACCATGGATCTTTTTGCCAGTCCGTTGAACAGGCAACTACCCAAGTTCTGTTCCAGACAACCGCATCCTCTGAGGGCAGCAGCAGATGCATTCCTGATCTCATGGTCCGAAGGCCTGCTGTATGCGTTTCCTCCCACACCTCTGGTGTCCCGGACTCTATTCAAAACCCAGCAGGACCGAGCCACGGTGATCTTAATAGCCCCCAGGTGGCCCAGGCAGCTATGGTTCCCTCTTCTTCTGCAGTTGGCTCCACTTCTCTGGGGCTGCAACCCGACCTTCTAACTCAGGATCAGGGGTCCCTCTTCTTCTGCAGGAGGCTCCACTTCCTCTGGGGCAGGCAGCCGTGGTTCCCTCTTCTTCTGCAGGAGGCTCCACTTCCTCTGGGGCTGCAACCCGAACTTCTAACTCAGGATCAGGGGTCCCTCTTGCATCCCAACCTCAAATCCCTCAAATTGATGGCCTGGCTGCTGAAAGGCTAGTCCTTGCTCCTACCAAAGGAGGTTGAAGAGGTGGTGTTGGCCTCCAGGAAGCATTCCACTCGGAAGGCCTATGCTCTGAAGTGGCATAGGTTTTCCACTTGGTGTTCTCAACAGCAGGAGGATCCCTTCTCCTGCTCGGTCCCGGTGGTACTGCAATACCTGCTCCACCTGTCCAACCTGGGACTTCAGTCCAACTCTGTCCGGGTCCACCTCAGTGCCCTTTCGGCTCACCACTCGCCGGTGGATGGACAATCCCTCTCGGGCCACCCTCTGGTGTCTCACTTCCTCAGAGGCTTGCTTCTGCTCAAGTCTCCTATTCATCCACGGGCCACTGAGTGAGATCTCAATGTGGTCTTGCAGCAACTGACTCGCCCACCTTTTGAGCCGATGGCTACCTGCCACTTGCGTTTCCTATCCTGGAAGGTGTTGTTTCTTGTGGCATTCACCTCGGCCATGCGTGTGAGTGAACTTCAGGCCCTGGTCTCGGATAGGCCGTATACCAGGTTCTATAAGAACAGGGTAGTCTTGAGGACTCATCCTAAGTTCCTTCCCAAGGTAGTGTCCTCCTTCCACCTCAACCAGGAGGTGGTACTTCCCACGTTCTTTCCCAGGCCGCACGCCAGTAGGGCAGTAACTGTCTTGCATACCCTGGATTGTAGAAGGGCGCTGTCCTTTTACCTGGAACGTACGCAGGGACATAGAAGGGCTTCTCAGCTCTTCATTTCCTTTGACCCTAATAAATTGGGGTTGCCTGTCACTAAGCGTATGTTGTGTCCAAGGATAGAACAAAATGATCATGTAATATTGAAAAAGAGGCTTTTATTCACAATACCAATGGATGATGCCCACCCGACACAGGCCGTGTTTCGTTTAATGAAACTTCATCACGGGTACAGGGCAACTAAAAACAAAAACATCCAATAAATACACTCAAATATACATAACAATAAAGCATGCACTAAAAGAAAATATATAAATAACTAAAATCATAATAAATAAATAACTATAGAAATAAACACTTATATAATTATACCTAAAATTGGTTGGAACGCTATATAAATAAAACAAGAGAGACTGAGGAAAGAGCAAAACAATCTTGAATAAAACTGGTGCATTGACCGTGAACCAAAAGAAGAAGAGAAGGAAGATCATCCGTGCACAAATATAATAATATTGTTGACACTCAAAAAATTACATTACTAAAAACATAGAGGGAAGATCATCCGTGCGCAAATATAATAATATTATTGACACTCAAAAAATTACTATACTGAAAACATAAATTAAAATAACTTAAAAAATCAAATAACTTTAACAATGTGTCTAAAAAATGGTGCTTTCTTTGAAAGCTGGGGAAATGCTCCGCATGGGGGCTCCGTCGGCGCCGACATCACCTATATGTGAGGACTGATTCCTGCTGCTCCTGGAGAAACACCTGTTACAGGAGAGTAACTACTCTAACCGACCTGTAGTTCTCAACCACATCCTTGCTTCCACTTTTGTGTAAAGGCACCACATGAGCCTCTCTTCAGTCCTTTGGCACCACTCCTGACTCCACCGAGGCATTGCAGAGGTCAGTCAGTGGAGCTGCTAGAACGTCCCCAAGTTCCCTCAGTATTCTACGATGTATCCCATCCGGTCCTATCGCTTTGTCTTTAAGTTTAGCTAGTTTCTCGCGAACACAGTCTTCTGAAAATTGTTCAAGATGCCCCTCGCTTCTGTTCCTGTTTGTGGGTGTTTTCTGAAGTCCTATTCCTGGTTCTTCATCTGTGAACACAGAACAGAAATATTAAGCAAGTCTGCTTTATCCTCATCAGCTTCTGCATATTCCTCCCCTTCACCCTTGAGTCTGACAATACCACTTTTGCCCTTCCTCTTCTACCTAACATATCTGAAAAATGTCTTATCCCCCCATTTTATTGCATTGGCTATTTCCTCCTCTTTTTGAATCTTTGCTTTCCTGACTACTTTGCTAGCTTCTCTAAGTTTTTACAAATATAGATGCCTGTCTTCCTCTCTCTGTGATCTCTTGTATTTCATGAAGGCCTCCCTCTTTTTCTTCACCTTTTCAGCTACTTCTTTCGAAAGCCATAGCTGTCTCCTTTTCCTTTTATCTTTATTTACCATTTTAACAAAAGCGTTGGTTGCCCTTAAAATATCCCCTTTCAGTTTTGCCCACTGTTTTTCTACATTCCCCAGGTGTTCCCATCCCACTAACGACTCCCTGAGGTATTGTCCCATCTTGGCAAAGTTAGTTTTCCTAAAGTCTAAGACCCTCGCTTTTGAATGGATTCTATCAGCTGCAGTCCTAATACTGAACCACAACATCTGGTGATCATTGGATGCAAAATGATGTCCCACTATAACATCAGAAACACTTCCACCATTGGTAAGCACCAAGTCCAGTATGGCCCCTTCATGTGTGGGTTCTTAGCAGTAACAGCTATCAAAAGAGACAGTAAAATTAAGTAGGCGCTTGCAAAGCAACCTCATTTACAAGAAACTCACTTTGGATTCTTGGGAAATTCTTTCAGGCATTCCAAATAAATCACTCCTCTACTAAAAAGTAACAGATGACTCCTCAAAGGGAAAGTAGGAAAATATAGCTTTAACCCTGGCCGGTGGACACTCTTTTATAAGTTTTCCCTCCATGGCCGATGTTGAGTCGCGTTGTTCAACGCATAGCGGGACACCGAGGTTCGGTGATTCTGATTGCGCCATATTGGCCTCGTCGTCCTTAGTATGCCGATCTGGTGCGGCTTGTGATAGCTCCTCCTTGGCGTCTTCCGGTCCGGATCAATCTGTTAAATCAAGGACCGGTACTCATGCCACAGGTGGATCGCTTCTTGCTTACGGCTTGGCTCTTGAGAGGGCTCACTTAAGCCGCAAAGGTTATGCGAGCTCCGTTGTGGCTACCTTACTTAGATCCAGAAGACCAGGGACATCCCTTGCGTATGTTCGGATTTGGCGGCTTTTCGAGGATTGGTGTGGACGGCACGATGTTGTTCCTCGTTCCTCTACCTTACCTCAACTGCTTTTGTTTCTCCAGGAGGGTTTGGATAAAGGTTTGGCGCTTAATACCCTTAAGGTTCAGGTGGCAGCGCTAGCATGTTTTAGGGGATTGGTGCAAAACCGCCGGCTATTGATGCATCCGGATGTGCAAAGATTTTTTCGGGCGGCTAAGCTCCTTCGTCCTCCGCTGCGCCAGATAGTGCCTGCGTGGGATTTGAATATCATTTTAGAGGCGTTTTCCAGATCGTCATTGGCATCGGTTTCCTCGCAGTCTCCACGTGAGTGTTCCTGGAAGACGGCTTTTCTTCTGGTGGCCTTATGTTCGGCGCGGCGGATTTCAGATTTACAGGCCTTGTCTTGCAGGGAGCCTTATCTGCAGTTTCTCCCTGAACGAGTCTTACTGCGTACGGTTCCTTCTTTTTTGCTGAAAGTGTTGTCTGTTTTTCATGTTAATCAGTCTGTGGTTTTACCCATATTTTCAAATTTGTCAAGTTCTCAGATTGATCGAGCTCTCCGAAAGTTGGATCTTGGTCGGGTCTTAAAGACGTACCTTAGGGTCTCGGAGCCCTTTCGAAAAACAGACAGATTGTTTGTTCAGTATGCTGGGCCTAATAAAGGACAAGCGGCGTCGAAGTCCACAATTGCTCGTTGGGTACGCTGCGCAATTGTAGCAGCTTACAAGGCCGGAGGACGCTCTCCCCCAGTTGGGCTGAAAGCTCATTCCACTCGAGCTCAAGCGGCTTCCTGGGCGGAATTTGCTTTTGTTCCTCCGGTAGATATCTGTAGAGCGGCGACGTGGTCTTCATTGCATACGTTTACGAAGCATTACCGATTGGATGTTCACGCCAGGGAAGATGCGAAAGTGGGGACGTCAGCTCTTATCGCTGGGCTGGCGGGTCCCACCCGAGTTTAGGTACTGCTTTGGTACTGCCCTAACCTTCGCTGGACTGGCCCGGAGAAGCGATAAGGAAAATGAAATTAGTTCTTACCTGCTAATTGTCTTTCCTTGAGCATTCTCCGGGCCAGTCCAGGGTCCCACCCTTTATTACTTCAAATACCTTGTGATAAGGAAGCTTATCATAGCTCAGGTAGGAGCTATAGAAAAGATGATGTGACTCTGAACAAGCAACCTGTCAGTTTTGGTAGAAGTAAGAAAACAGAGTTTTCACATAAGACTACCAGTCCCAGAATGCACCAGGTTTCCAGCAGCCATGAGGGGGGCTGAAGTGAGAAAACGTGTGTGCAATCAAGAGAGCTATGAGGTAATCCCTAAGCACTCATCTGAAAGGGCAGGGCCTGATTCAACACAGCTGCGCTGTGTTAGGGAGGAGCACACATTAGGACAGAATAAGAATAGAGCTTATTCTACAGATAATAGCTACAGAGGGAGATACAGCAACAGCTTCAAGCTCAAGCACCAACATCATCTCGAGAAGCAGAAGCCAAGCCAAGCGGATAGAGAGAGAAGGAAACTCTCTGGAAGGAAGAGAAGAAAGGCCATTGGAAGGTCTGGGAGATTCCAAGGCAGTACCTATACTGGGAGGTATTCCAAATGCCAGCAGAGTCCATTGGACTGGAGTCAGCCAGAGGAATGGAATGGCAGAGATAGGAATCACCAGTGGCTACCTGGAAGAGAGAAGACTGCACGTGGAAAGGACTTTCAGACCTATGCCAGAAGGTATGTGAGAGAAGATCCAGTGTCCAGGGATCAAGATTGGAAGGCTGGACATCAGAACTGGATTACATACTGGCCAGGCTATACAGAGAGGAATTATGATAGCAGGAGAGGCTCAGGTATGAACACTGATCCAGACCCTATCTATAATAGTGAATGGCAGCAAGGGAATAAGCATTCTCATGATAGTGCCTTATTGAAAGACTCATCTGTGCCAATGTATGATAGTGACCCTATGCTGATTGATGAAGGGGGAGATACAGCAGATGAAACTATTAATTACATGGACTGTTCTCTATCTAAATGCTATTGCTAGCTTTCTGTGAGCAAACACATCAGCCATCACAAAGAAACCTAACTTTGTTCTTTATTTCCACTGCAAACAGCACTTAAAGCAGGATTTGGGTTCACACAGTAGCAGCCAGCCAGCTAAAGGGTTTCAGCTGGTCAATTGATAGTAATTAAAGCTGCACCTGATTGTGTGTGTGAGCAAGGGAGAATCACTGCTGGGATCTGCGTGGAAAATAAGCAGAAGTTAACCTAACAAGCAAAGTTTATTCATTTCTTTGTGCCTTTTTATTTGGTAATTATTTGCTAAGAAAACATTAGCTAATTGCCTGACAAGTTGAAGGTTGTTTTCTGATTTGCTTTGTGACTTTGTTATCCATTTAAACACTGCAAGCAAGTAACCTCATTTATATTGCTACCAAGCATATTTGTGCTGGGTGAATTAAACCCCATCAATAAAAGAAGTATTTTATTGGCCTTACCACTGGTATCACAACTCAATTATTGTCTTCAGCTGTGTTTGGGAGTGAAAGAACTACATTACCCACAATACCTTGCAAGAATCATATGAATATATGCATCGTCAAGATTGTGTAAGTTCTCACCCTAGGCAGCCGTCTGACAACCTTCGATGCAGAGCAGACATCATAGCGCAATGTGGGTATTCGTACGAGGGGGGTGTATTGGGGCTTCTATGTTTCTTTCTCAGAGAGGGGCGTGAATCATTTGAATCATTTGATTGAAAAAAATTTTTTTTTTTCAATGGAAGCACTGGTTTGTTTGCTTCCTTTTTTCCTAAGGGACTATAGAACATGATCAGTTTTTTTATCGGGTTAACCTGGTATTTTCAGTTCTTTACTAGTTCACTGCTTTGTCAAGAGAAGACTGGCTAGTTGACCTCAGGGGAGTGGCTTCAGCTCTCAAGAAAACTTGAAGTCTTCAGTCCTCAGCTGCTGAAGGGGATTGACAACCTAACCTAATCTTCCCTGGACTGGCCCGGAGAATGCTCAAGGAAAGACAATTAGCAGGTAAGAACTAATTTCATTATGTGTTCTGAACTATTTATCATAAAGATGATGCATGCCACTACATTTTGTGCCATTTGAAGTTAGTTGATGGTTTGTTTAGGAAGATCATGTAGAATACTGTTTGAGAAGTTAAGATGAGGCATATTCATGACCTGTAGTACAGTTTGGAAGTCATTGTTAGTGAGGTATGGTCTGAGCTGTTCGATTCGTAGTTTGTAGAGGATGGTTTTTGGGATTCTATAGGATAGACATCGAAAGGTTTTGATCTAAGGTAACCCTTAGGTATTTTACGTCATGCTTTACTTCTATTTCTGTGTCCATGAGTTTTTAGGCTAGGTGACAGGGTGAAAGTTTGGTTTCTTGTTATGGATAGAATTTCTGTTCTGTTTAGATTTGTCTAGGTTATGTTGCTTTAGTCAATTTGTTACTTGGTTGAGGCATGTTGTGAGTTGATCAAAATTAGGATTTGTAATGTTTATTGGTAGGTAGCACATTGTCATCCACATAAATGTGGTAGCCTAGTTTGAATTTCCTAAAGATGTCACAGATGAGTTGTAGGTATATATTAAACAGCAAAGAGGATCCTTGGGAGATACCCTTCTCCTGTTTATATGGTTGAGATGCGAGATGTTCTATTAGTACATGTTGGGTACGTTCCAGTATATAGGATTGGAGCTATTTGAGGACATTATCGTTTAGCCTCTTTGGCGGAGTCTTGTTAGCAGGATGTTGTGGCTGATGTTATCAAAGGTCCATGCTATGTTCGGGAATACAATAACAAAGGCTTGTCTTGTCTTGAGTTATTGAGTCCTTTAATGAGATTATCAAATAGAGCCAACAGAAGTGTGTCTACACCATGATATGGTCTAAAACCATATTGGTGGTCATCTAGTGGGGGTTTTGGTCAATAAACTCTTGGAGTTGTAACATTTTTTTCAATTATTTTAGCTATGAAAGGGAGACGGGATATGGGTTCTGTATGAACTATGGTTTTGTTTATCTAGTTTTTTATTTTTTAATATTGATGTAATGGACACATGTTTTAGGGCTGATGGCAATGTTCCTCGGTGAAAGATTGGTTGACAATGTTGAGTATGAATGGTGCCAGTTCAGTGTGAAGCTTTTAGCCAGCTAATTGGACAGGGGTCTAGGCTAGATGTTGTGTTTATTTTTGATATTATGTTTCTTGATGTTTTTAGGTCAATTCTGTGGAATATTTGCCATTTGGTGGAGAATTAAGAATGGTCTGTCAACTTCGACTATACATGGATCAGGATGCACTGCACTGGGTTATCCGGGTGCTAGTGCTTTCCTCGCCTTGACTATTAAAATATGTGGGGTTAACTGCGTAGTTAATTAGAAGATTGCAGGTAGTCCAGAATTCAGTGGCACGAGCCATCTTTGGTCTTGGCAGATAAGACCTGTCAGACGGCTGCCTGGGGTGAGAATCTTCACAGTCTTGACAATGCATATATTCATATGATGTGTGCAAGGTATTGTGGGTAATGTAGTTCATTCACACCAGACACAGCTGCTGACAATAATTTAGTTGTGAACCAATGGTAAAGCCAATAAAATACTTTTATTGATGGGGTTTATTTCTCCCAGCACATGTATGCTTGGTAGCACATAAATTAGGTTACTTGCTTGCAGTGTTTAACTTGTGAAAACAAAGTCAAAAATCAAATCAGGAAAACAACCTTCAAACTTGTCAGGCAATTAGCTAATGTTTTCTTAGCATATAACTAACAAATGAAAAGCCACAAAGAAAGGAATAAACTGTTCTTGTCAGGTTAACTTCTGATTACTTTCCACACAGATCCAGCAGTGATTCTCTCCTAGCTCACAAGTAATTAGGTGTAGCTCAATTGCTATCAGTTGTCCAGCTGAGACCCTTTAGCTGGCTGGCTTTTTTACTGTGTGAGTCAAATCCTGCTTTAAGAGCTGTTCTTAGTGGAATAAAGAACAAAGTTATGTTTCTTTGTGATGGCTGCTGTGACTTATCACAGAAAGTTTACCAATAGCATTTGGATAGAGAACAGTCCATATAAACAATATCTTCATCTGCTATAATTCCCCCTTCATCAATAAGCATAGGGTCACTATCATGATTTGGCACAGATGAATCTTTCAATGGAGCCCTTTCAAGAGAACACTTATCTCCCTGCTGTCTTTCACTGTTATAGCTAGGGCATAGATCAGTGTTCATACCTGAGCTTCCATTGCTGCCATAGTTTCTCTCTGTATAGCCTGGCCAGTATGTAGTCCAGTTCTTATGTCCAGCCTTCCAATCTTGATCCCTGGACACTGGATCTCTCCTCACATACCTTCTGGCATAGGTCTTAGAGTCCCCTCCACGTGCAGCCGTCTTTCTCACAGGTAGCCACTGGTGATTCCTATCCCTGCAACACCATTCCTCTGGCTGTCTCCAGTCCAATGGTCTATGCTGGCCCTTGGAATACCTCCCAGTATACGTACTGCCTTGGACTCTTCTAGACCTCTCAAAGGCTTGTCTTCTCTTCCTTCCAGAGGGTCTCTTTCCTTCTCTATCCGTCCGGTTTGGCTTCTGCTTCTGCTGATTCTTCAGATGAAACTGATGATCCTTCTCTGCATATCCACGGTGATCATGGAGATGATCATGAAGCTCCTGCTTTAGCTCATGCTTGTGATCTGTAGAATAAACTCTATTCTTATTCTGTCTTGATGAGTGCACCTCCCTAATACAGCGCAGCTGTGCTGAATCAGGCCCTGCCCTTTGAGATGTGTGCTTAGGGATTACCTCATAGCCCTCTTGATTGAACACACGTTTTCTCACTTCAGCTCCTCTGATGGCTGTTGGAAACCTGGTGCATTCTGGGACTGGTAGTCTTTTATAAGAAAATTCTGTTTTCTTATTTCCACCAGAACTGACAGGTTGCTTGTTCAGAGTCACATCATCTTTTCTATAGCTCCCTCCTGAGCTATGATAACTTCCTTATCACAGACCCTGTCTCCGGATTGCTGGAACAGCTCCATTTGTTGCAGATTAAGCAAAGATGTATTTTCAAAATTCTTGGCATTGGCATTTTCTCCAGAACCAAGCAGGAAGTCAGTCCTCACTTATGGGTGACGTCGGTGCCGACGGAGCCCTCGCGGAGCAATTTTCCCAGCTTTCGAAGAAAGCCTTTGGGAATTGCAGCACGCATGCGCGGTCCCCTTCCTGCCCAGGGGTGCCCTCTTGCTCAGTCTTCTTTTTTCTGCGGAGCCCTACAGACGTAGTTTGTGATCGCCGCTGAAGAAGTTGATTTTTCTTTTGGTTTTTTCATGGTTCTACGCGTGTCCTTTTCCCGCCCGGCCTCGGTAACTCCTGTATCGAGGCTGTTCAATTTTTTTCAGTTTTTCTTCGATAACTGGCGTTCCCGCCATGTTTTTCTCTCTCACTGGCAGCACGGTCTTTTGACCTCGCAGGGGCCCTTTTTCCCCCTATGGCTACCAGTGGGTTTAAAAAGTGTGATCGTTGTCACAGAGTTATGTCTCTTACCGACACATATGACTGCTGCCTCCGTTGCCTCGGATCCAACCATGACTCGGTGAATTGTGGTCCGTGCAACAAAATGTCCTCGAAGGCATTGAGGAGTCGGCGGTCTCAAAAGGAGCGACTCTTCTCTGACTCAGCGTCCAGTCGGGCCCGGACCTCGTCGGAGGCTTCGACATCTCGGGACTCCGGCCCCGAGCACCGTCGCAGTTCCTCTGAGCGGGGATCTCCCGGCGGGGAACATCGTCGGAAGGAGAAACCCGCGAGTGCGGCGCCAGAGGACGCTCCTGGTTCCTCGAGGGCCAGGTCGCCTAGCCCCGTCAGCCGCCCCAGATCCTCGGAGGCGGAAAGGCCTGCGAAGTATCCTCATCTCGAAGTGGAGCCTACTGGTCACGTGAGTACTGTCGTCCTCTTGGACTCCCCTCCGAGGGTGCCGTCGTCGGGCCCGACGCTGTCGGGGCCCGAGTCGGCGGCTGCTGAGTCTTCTGAGTTTGGTTTCAGATTGACGACCTTGGAGAGCAGTATCACTGCCTTCATGGAACAGCAGCGGGCATTGATCGCTGGCCTCACCTGCGCATCTGCCCCAACCACCGGGACGTCGACATCCAAGTCGACCCCGGAGGCCGTCGATCCTCGAGTTGATCCGAGCTCGAGTCGATCCTCGGTCAAGGTCTCCCTCGGCCTCCCGTTCGGGACCGAGGTCGTCGACGCCGGCCTCGGCGTCGGGGCGGAGGTCCTCGGCACCCGCCCGCCCACACGGAGCTTAAGAGTCAGAAGATGCACTCCTCGGTGCCTCCGGGTAAGGAGGCCCGGAACCTGGATGCCCTCGGTAGGAAGTGCTTCCAGGTCTCTATGTTGGCTTGCCGAGTCCAGATATACCAGCTGTATATGGGCATGTATCTCCGAGACCTGGCGAAAGAAATTGCCGGGTTCTCGGCGGGCCTCTCTGAGGAACCTTTGCAGAGGTTCCAGGCCCTGTCCACGGGTATTCGTGAGTGCTCTAAGTTTATTTCTCGAGCAGCCTACGATGGCTTCGAAGCGTCGGCTCGGGTAGCCGGAGCCGGCATCGGGGCTCGCCGTCAGGCTTGGCTTTAGTCGTCTGACCTCGAGCCCTGGGTGCAGGACAAGTTGGTCGATGTCCCCTGCAGGGGTGACAAACTCTTTGGCAAGCCCATGGCTGAGAAGGCGGCGGAGCTCGAGTCCGAAACTCTCACCAGAACTCGCCTATCCAGGAAGACCTCTGCCCCTTCCCAGAAGAGGAAGGGCTCGGGGAAAAAGCCCTTTTACCCGAGGAAGGTGTCTCTATATAAACAACACCATCCTCACTTTCATGCCTCAGCAGCTTCCCATCAAGGGCAGCCGGCTAGGGGGCAGGGTAATGGGTCCTATAGGCAGAAGGCCCCCAAGCCCGCTACACAAGCCCCTGCTCAGCAGGGTGGGGGTTTTTGACTACGCCAGCATAGCCTCTCCCCCCTACGCAGCTTTCGCTCAGCACGGGGGGCCGGCTGATCCACTTTGCCCACAGGTGGTCAGCCATAACATCCGATTCCTGGGTGCTGCTGCAGGTGGTTCAAAAGGGCTACCTCCTACATTTTCACCAGGTGCCTCCCTCCTACTCCTTGGGGGAGCCTCCAAGACCGCCTCTCCACAGGGGACTTACTCCTTCAGGAGCTGCAAGGCCTGTTTCGGGAACAGGCTGTGGAGCCGGTGCCCCACCATCTGTGGGGTCACGGGTTTTACTCCAGGTACTTCCTGGTGCCAAAAAGGACAGGAGGCCTCAGGCCCATCCTGGACCTATGCAACCTCAAGTTCCTGCAGCGGGAGAAGTTCAAAATGCTTACCCTTGGAATCCTGCTGCCCTACCTCCGGCAGGGAGATTGGCTATGCTCCTTGGATCTAAAGGATGCTTATACTCACATCCTTATTCACCCGGACCACCGGCAATATCTAAGATTTGTGGTGGCAGGGAATCATTATCAGTACCGCGTGCTGCCCTTCGGCCTATCCGCCGCCACCAGGGAGTTCACGAAATGCCTGGCAGCGGTGGCGGCCTTCCTGAGGCTTCAGGGCCTCTTCGTCTTCCCCTACCTCGACGACTGGCTCATCCAGGCGCAGTCTTCTCTAGGGGTCGCTCAGGCCACTCAACGCACAGTGGCTCTGCTTCAGTACTTGGGCTTCGTCATAAACTTCGAAAGTCCACTTTGCTCCCCTCTCAGGACCTCGAATTCATAGGAGCACGGCTGGACACACTGCAGGCTCGCGCCTTCCTGCCTCAGGAACGGGTCAACAGGCTCATGGCCCTGGCCAGCAGATTCCACAGCGTGTCACCTGTCTCGGCCAGACAATTCCTGCAACTGCTCGGTCATATGGCCTCCATGGTCCATGTCGTTCCGAATGCACGTCTGCATATGCAGCCGGCTCAGTGGAGCCTTCGCACTCAATGGCATCAGGCCACCGGGAGCCTGACGGACTTAATACAGCTCTCCGACCGCCTCGTCTCCTCTCTGCGATGGTGGCTTCACCTGCCCAATCTGGTACTCGGCATGCCCTTTCAGTCCCCTCCACCTTCCCAGGTACTAACGACAGATGCCTCTCTCCTGGGATGGGGAGCGCATTGCCGGGGAGCATGCACTCAAGGCCTTTGGACGCCTTGGGAGGCTGCTCAGCAGATAAACTTCCTGGAGCTGTGAGCGATCCGCCTAGCTCTGCGGACCTTCTCTCACCTCACTTCTCGTCAATCTGTGCTGGTAGAGACGGACAATCAGGTTGCCATGTTCTACGTAAACAAGCAGGGGGGCACGGGCTCTCTCCTTTGTCAGGAGGCTCGGAGGCTGTGCTCTTGGGCAGTCGACCACGACATCCTCCTCAGGGCTGTTTACCTGCCCGGGCAGGAAAATTACCTGACCGACAAACTGAGCCGGATTCTGCAGCCGCACGAATGGCAGTTGAACCCCGTAGTTGTCCGCCGGATCTTCCGCAAGTGGGGCCTTCCCACCGTGGATCTCTTTGCCAGTCCTCTGAACCGGCAACTTACCAGGTTCTGCTCCCGGCACCCGCCTCCTCTCAGAATAGCGCCGGATGCTTTCCTCATCTCGTGGTCCACGGGCCTACTGTATGCCTTTCCTCCCACGCCACTTGTGTCCTGGACGCTGTTCAAAGTTGTCCAGGACAGGGCCTCCGTGATCCTGGTAGCGCCCAGGTGGCCGAGACAACCCTGGTTCCCTCTGCTCCTGCAGCTAGCGGTGGACACCCCTCTTCCTCTGGGGTTTCAGCCCGATCTCCTGACCCAGGATCAGGGGACTCTCCTGCACCCCAACCTCCGGGCCCTTCATCTGATGGCCTGGCTGCTGAAAGGGTAGTCCTAGCTCCGCTCCTGCTTCCTCCGGAGGTGGAAGACGTCGTACTAGCATCTCGGCGACCTTCCACCCGGAAATATTACGCCCTTAAATGGCGTCGCTTTTCGGTCTGGTGTTCTCAGCGCTCTGAGGATCCCTTCGCCTGCTTAGTATCGGTGGTACTGCAGTATCTGCTTCACCTCTCCGATCTGGGCCTCAAATCCAACTCCGTCAGGGTCCACCTCCATGCTCTCTCGGCACATCATTCGCCAGTGGAGGGCCAGCCTCTTTCTTCGCACCTCTTGGTGGCGCGTTTTCTCTGGGGCCGCCTTCTGCTTAAGCCGCCATTGCGTCCTCCAGCGCCTGACTGGGATCTCTATGTGGTCTTGCAAAGGCTTACCTGTCCGCCTTTTGAGCCCATGGCTACCTGCTCTCTTCGTTTCCTCTCCTGGAAAACCCTCTTCTTGGTAGCTCTTACCTCCGCTAGGTGTGTTAGTGAGCTACAGGCCCTAGTGTCGGAGCCCCCATACACTAGGTTGTACAAGAATAGGGTGGTGCCTAAGTTTCTTCCAAAGGTGGTCTCCACTTTTCACATCAATCAAGAAGTGGTTCTTCCGACCTTCTTTCCCAGGCCGCATGCCAGCCGAGCTGAAACTGTTCTGCATACCCTGGACTGTGGAAGAGCCTTATCCTTCTATCCTGACTGTACGCGAGAGCATAGAAAAGCGGTCCAGCTTTTCGTATCTTTTGACCCCAATTGGTTGGGGGTACCCTTCTCTAAGCGTACTTTGTCCATCTGGGTAGCTGACTGTATCGCCTGGGCCTATGGGGCAGCCGGCCTCTCCTTAGAGAGTCGAGTGACGGCTCACCGTGTCAGGGCAAAGGCTGCGTCAGTGGCTCACCTCCGCTCTGTTCCGTTGGCGGACATCTGCCGGGCCGCTACTTGGTCTTCAAGCCAGACGTTTGCGGCTCATTACTGCCAGGAGAGGGAGTCCCTCAGGGATAGTGCTTTCGGACAGGTAGTCCTCCACAATCTCTTCGAGGTCTAGGCAACTCCTACCCTCCGGCCCTGGTGTTGGGCTACCGGCCGGATTGATATTCAGAGAAGATTCCTTCCTTCTGTACTGTTGAGCTTGAGGGAGCTCTTTTTCGGCTTGGGGTCTCTGGTAGCCTTAAGCTTGGGAGTCCCATAAGTGAGGACTGACTTCCTGCTTGGTCCTGGAGAAAGAGTAGTTACTCACCTATAACAGGTGTTCTCCAGGAGCAGCAGGAATCAGTCCTCACTACCCTCCCTCCTCCCCTCGGAGTTGCAGTCATTGATTTTATGTGTTTTTGCTGTTTTTTTCGCTATGTCATCTGACTGAGCAAGATGGCACCCCTGGGCGGGAAGGGGACCGCGCTTGCACGCTGCAATTCCCAAAGGCTTTCTTTGAAAGCTGGGGAAAATTGCTCTGCGAGGGCTCCGTCGGCGCCGACGTCACCCATAAGTGAGAACTGATTTCTGCTGCTCCTGGAGAACACCTGTTACAGGTGAGTAACTACTCTTAAGGCCCTGCAGGGCCTGTGGCCCTTGTACCTTTAGGATTTGTTGCAATGGTATGTTCCAAGTCGGGTGTTTGCGCTCAGCTGGGGCTTGGCTGCCAGAGGTTCCAGGGCCCAGTCAAATTTGACTACAGCGATGGCACACACGTATGTTCTCCAGGACCAAGCAGGAAGTCAGTCCTCACATATGGGTGACATCGACGTCGATGGAGCCCCTTTTGGGGAGATTTCCCCAGCTTTCTATGAAAGCCTTTGGGAATACTGCACACATGCGCGGTCCCCTTCCCGCCTAAAGGTGCCATCTTGCTCAGTCTTTCTTTTTCCGAGACTGGAGAAATGTTAGATTTTTCTTGCGATTTCATCGCGGTTCTTGTCCGGTTCGACGCCGGTTCCCCTTCCCGCCGGGATCGGTACACCGGTATCGAGCCCATCTTCTGGTTTTTTGGTTTTTGCCCTTAGTGGCTGGCGTTCGCGGCTTTTTTTTCTTTTCCCTGGAAGGCTGGTCCTTTGACCTCGCGGGGGCCCTTTTTTCCCCGATGGCTTCTAGTGGTTTCAAAAAGTGTGATCGGTGCAAGAAACTGATGTCTCTCACTGACACACACGACTGCTGCCTTCGGTGCCTCTGTCCAGATCATGATCCTAAGATCTGTGGCCCATGTGGCAAAATGTCCACTAAGGCACTGCGAAGTCGACAGCATCAAAAGGAAAGGCTTTTTTTCTGATTCGGCCTCCGGCCGGGCCCGGACCTCGTCTGAGGCCTCGACGTCTCGGGAATCTGATCCCGAGCATCGCCGGGGTTCCTCGGACAGGGGGTCTCCCGATCGGGAACGAAAGAGGAAGAAGCGGCTCACGAGGGTGGCATCGGAGGAGGTCCCTGGCTCCTCGAGGGCCAGGTCTCGGATCCCTGACTGCCGTCCCGGGCCCTTGGAACAGGAGAAGCCATCCAAAATGCCTCATGTGGAGCCGGAGTCTGCTGGACACGTAAGTCCTGTTGTCCTCGAGGACTTTCCTCCCAGGGAGCCGACGTCGCCGGGGCCCGAGTCGGTATCTACTGAGTCTCCTGAGCTTGGACTCAGGCTGACAGCATTGAAGTGCAGATTGTCTGCCTTCATGGATCAGCAGCAGGTGCTGATGGCCAGCCTTGCTGGTGCATCTGCCCCGACCACCGGGACGTCGAAGTTGACCCCGGAGACCGAGCCGATACTCGAGACCATGAAGGCTCGAGGTCGTCCTCGGTCGCGGTCACACTCGACCTCCCGCTCGGGACCGAGGGTGTCGATGCCGGTGCCTTCGGCGTCGATGCCAGTGCCTTCGGCGTCGGGGCGGGTGCTGCTCGGGGACCCACACGGTCGGAGCCCCCCGACTCCTCTTCGGACGAGTCCGCATGGGAGATGGAGGACAAGGAGTCCCCCGATACCTTCCGGACTTGGTGCGTCCCTTCAGACTCACTGCAGTCTGAACCCCGGAGTAGATACCCTCCGGAGGATACCCGGTTCTCGGAGTTCGTTAGGGATATGGCCACAGCTTTGGCAATTCCCACAGACCCCGAGGAGGAGCCTCGAGCCGAAGAGCTCGAGGCACTCCAGTTCCAGTATGACTCTCCTCCGAAGGAGGCCTTTACTGTCCCGGTTCCTCTGATGCTGGAATGGCTCCTCTTCCGGAAGTGGGAGGCACCGGCCTCGGCGCCGGTTCTGAGCAAGCGGGTCGATTCTATTTATCGACTCCGTAAGAGCCCTGGCTTCCCAAGGGCACAGCTACCACAGCATTCCATGGTGGTGGAATCGGCCATGCATTGTCTGAAAAGCCAGAAGATGCACTCTGCGGTGCCCCCTGGCAGGGAGGCCCGGAACCTGGATGCGTTTGGTAGAAAGTGCTTCCATGGCTTGGTGCTTGCTTGCCGTGTCCAGTCTTACCAGCTGCTTCAACAGATACCTAAGCTCCACGAACAGAACAATGGCTGGGAAAAATCGTATTGCTAAAGCTGTTGCCCCCGTTACAGCTTCTGCTTCGGTCCAGACAGAGGTCCTATTGCCAGTTGAAGGACCAGTTCCATGTGCAGGGTGCCTGCATGCTGAAGCTCTGAGGAAACAAGTGGAGGAACTCAGAGAGGAGGTGGCGAGGCTGAGGAGCTTTCAAGACGGTGAGAAGTACATTGATGAGATGCTTCTTGCAGCAACCAATCTCTCCAGCACAGGAGAAGATGGGTGCCAACAGAATGTCGATGGTTGGACACAAGTCACCAGGGCCTGAAAAATCACCAATCCAACTTCTCCAGCCCTTGAATTGAAGAACGATTATGCAGCCCTGGAAGTGGAGGAGGTGAAAGCATCCCTGGAAAGGGAAGAACCAGAGTTCAAGTACCTCAAAGTTGCAGAATCAGTGACCAGAAGGAAACGAAGGGTAGTGGTGGTTGGAGACTCTCTTCTGAGGGGTACTGAGGCGTCCATCTACTGACCAGACTTGATGTCCCGAGAGGTATGCTGTCTGCCTGGTGCCAAAATCCAAGATGTTACGGAGAGTTTTGCCGAGACTCATCAAGCCCACTGACTATTACCCAATGTTGCTAATCCATGTTGGAACAAATGATACATAGTGTGATAAGGAAGCTTATCATAGCTCAGGTAGGAGCTATAGAAAAGATGATGTGACTCTGAACAAGCAACCTGTCAGTTCTGGTAGAAGCAAGAAAACAGAGTTTTCACATAAAAGACTACCAGTCCCAGAATGCACCAGGTTTCCAGCAGCCATGAGAGGGGCTGAAGTGAGAGAATGTGTGTGCAATCAAGAGAGCTATGAGGTAATCCCTAAGCACTCATCTCAAAGGGCAGGGCCTGATTCAACACAGCTGCGCTGTGTTAGGGAGCAGCACACATTAGGACAGAATAAGAATAGAGCTTATTCTTCAGGAAACAGTTACTACAAGCTCCAGCCCAGCTTCAAGGAGTTTTTTCAAGAACAGCTTCAGGAAAGGAGACAACAACAGTTGGAAGAACAGCTTCAGCAAAAGCCACGCAGATAGAGAGAGAAGGAAACTCTCTGGAAGGAAGAGAAGAAAGGCCATTGGAAGGTCTGGGAGATTCCAAGGCAGTACTCATACTGGGAGGTATTCCAAAAGCCAGCAGAGTCCATTGGACTGGATTCAGCCAGAGGAATGGAGTGGCAGAGATAGGAATCACCAGTGGCTACCTGGAAGAGAGAAGACTGCATGTGGAAGGGACTTTCAGACCAAGGCCAGAAGGTATGTGAGAGAAGATCCAGTGTCCAGGGATCAAGATTGGAAGGCTGGACATCAGAATTGGATTACATATTGGCCAGGCTATACAGAGAGGAATAATGATAGCAGGAGAGGCTCAGGTATGAACACTGATCCAGACCCTATCTATAATAGAGAGTGGCAGCAAGGGAATGAGCATTCTCATGATAGTGCCTTAATGAAAGACTCGTCTGTGCCAATGTATGATAGTGACCATATGCTGATTGATACAGCAGATGAAAATACAGTTTATATGGACTGTTCTCTATCTAAATGCTATTACTAGTTTTCTCTGAGCAAACACATCAGCCATCACAAAGAAACCTAACTTTGTTCTTTATTTCCACTGCAAACAGCTCTTAAAGCAGGATTTGGGCTCACACAGTAGCAGCCAGCCAGCTAAAGGCTTTCAGCTGGTCCATTGATAGTAATTAGGGCTGCACCTGATTGTGTGTGTGAGCAAGGGAGAATCACTGCTGAGATCAGCGTGGAAAATAAGCAGAAGTTAACCTAACCAGCAAAGTTTATTCTTTACTTTGTGCCTTTGTATTTGGTAATTACTTGCTAAGAAAACATTAGCTAATTGCCTGACAAGTTGAAGGTTGTTTTCTGGTTTACTTTGTGACTTTTTGTTATCCCTTTAAACACTGCAAGCAAGTAACCTCATTTATAGTGCTATCAAGCATACATGTGCTGGGTGAATTAAACCCCATCAATAAAAGAAGTATTTTATTGATCTTACCACTTGGTTTCACAACTCAAATTATTGTCATCAGCTGTGTTTGGGAGTGAATGAACTACAATACCCACAATACCTTGCAAGAATCATATGAATATATGCATCGTCAAGATTGTGTAAGTTCTCACCCTAGGCAGCCGTCTGACAATAGAAACATAGAAACATGATGACAGAAAAAGACCACATGGCCTATCTAGTCTGTCCTTCCATAACAACAACTACAACAGTCCACTTTTTACCTTTAGAGATCCTCTGTGTTGGTCCTATGCTTTTTTGAATTCAGTTACTGTCCTCATCTCTATCACCTCCACTGGGAGACTATTCCATGGATCCACTACTCTTTCCGTAAAGAAATATTTCCGCATATCACTCCTGAATCTATCTCCCTTCACCCTCATCCCATGTCCCCTCGTAGCAGAACTTGCTTTCAATTGAAAGAGGCTCTCTCCCTGAACATTTATGCCACGGAGGTATTTAAACATCTCAATCATATCACCTCTATCCCGCCTTTCCTCTAAGGTGTACATATTAAGATCCTTAAGTCTGTCCTCATATGCTTTATAATGAAGCCCATTAATCATTTTAGTAGCAACCCTCTGCACCGACTCCATCCTGTTCACATCCTTTTGAAGGTGCGGTCTCCAGAATTGCACACTATACTCCAAATGAGGTCGCACCAAAGACTTATAGAGAGGCATTATCACCTCCTTTTTTTCTGCTAGCCATTCCTCTCCGTATGCACCCAAGCATCCTTCTAGCTTTTGCCGTCGCCTTTTCTACCTGTTTAGCTACTTTAAGATCATCAGACACAACCACGCCTAGGTCCCGCTCTTCTTTAGTGGACAAAAGTACTTCACCTCCTATACTGTATTGCTCCCTTGGATTGCTGCAGCCCAAATGCATGACCTTACATTTTTTAACATTAAATCCCAGCTGCCAAATTCTAGACCATTCTTCAAGCTTAGCTAGATCCCTTCTCATTTTATCTACACCTTCCTGGGTGTCTACTCTATTGCAGATTTTGGTATCATCTGCAAAGAGGCAAACCTTACCCGACAGCCCTTCCGCTATATCACTAACAAAGATGTTAAAAAGAATCGGACCAAGGACAGATCCCTGGGGCACACCACTGGTAACATCCTTCTCCTCAGAGTGAGCTCCATTTACTTGTACTCTTTGTCGCCTCCCACCCAAACAATTTCTAACCCAAGCAGTAACTTTAGGGTCCATCCCTAGGGTGCTCAGTTTGTTTATAAGTCACCTGTGAGGAACAGTGTCAAAGGCTTTACTGAAATCTAAATACACCACATCTAGAGCTCTCCCTCGGTCCAACTCCCTGGTCACCCAGTCAAAGAAATCAATCAGATTTGTCTGACAAGACCTGCCTCTGGTGAATCCATGTTGCCTCGGATCCTGTAATTCGCTGGACTCCAGAAACCTCACTATTTTCTCTTTCAGCAGCGTTTCCAATAATTTACTCACCACCGAAGTTAAAGTAACCGGCCTGTAGTTTTCAACCACATCCTTACTTCCGCTTTTGTGTAAAGGCACCACATGAGCCTCTCTCCAGTCCTTTGGCACCACTCCCGACTCCAACGAGGCATTAAAAAGGTCAGTCAGTGGAGCTGCTGGAACGTCCCCAAGTTCCCTCAGTATTCTAGGGTGTATCCCATCCGGTCCCATCGCTTTGTCTACTTTAAGTTGAGCTAGTTTCTCACGAACACAGTCTTCTGAAAATTGTTGAAGATGTCCCTCGCTTCTGTTCTTATTTGTGGGTGTTTTCTGAGGTCCTGCTCCTGGTTCTTCATCTGTGAACACAGAACAAAAATATTTGTTAAGCAATTCCGCTTTATCCTTATCAGCTTCTACATATCCCCCCCCCCCCCCGCACCCTTGAGTCTGAAAATACCACTTTTGCCCTTCCTCTTCTCACTAATATATCTGAAAAATGTCTTATCCCCCCATTTTATTGCATTGGCTATTTCCTCCTCCTTTTGAATCTTTGCCTTTTTGACTACTTTGCTAGCTTCTCTAAGCTTTTCCAAATACAGATGCCTGTCTTCCTCTCTCTATCATCTCTTGTATTTCATGAAGGCCTCCCTCTTTTTCTTCACTTTTTCAGCTACTTCTTTCGAAAACCATAGCGGTCTCCTGTTCCTTTTGCCTTTATTTACCATTTTAACAAAAAGGTTGGTTGCCTTTAAAATACCCCTTTTCAGTTTTGCCCACTGTTTTTATACATCCCCCAGCTGTTCCCATCCCACTAACGACTCCCTGAGGTATTGGCCCATCTTCGCAAAGTTAGTCTTCCTAAAGTCTAAGATCTTCACCTTGGAATGGATTCTAACAGCCCTAGTCCTAATACTGAACCACACCATCTGGTGATCACTGGATGCAAAATGATCTCCCACTACAACATCAGAAACACTTTCACCATTGGTAAGCACCAAGTCCAGTATGGCACCTTCACGTGTGGGGTCTTTTACCAATTGCCTGAATAATTCTCCCTCTAGAGAATCCAGGATCTCCTTACTTCTAGATGATACTGCAGCAGGAATGTGCCAATCAACATCTGGCATATTGAAATCTCCTAGCAGTAGCACTTCCCCTTTCCTAGCAATGCTGCGCATGTCTTCAATTAACTCTCTGTCCACCTCTTCCTCTTGTGAGGGAGGTCTGTATATCACACCAATGCAAATAGATTTCTCTTTCCCTCTTTCTAGTTTAACCCACAATGCCTCCTCTCTCCCTTTTAAGCTCTGTAATTCCAAAGCTTTAATAGTAGTGCCACTCCTCCTTCCCTTCTTCCTACCCTGTCCTTTCTGAATAAAGTATAGCCAGGTATAGTTACATCCCAGTCATGGTTTTCTGTGAACCATGTTTCTGTAACTGCCACTAAATCCAAGTCAGCCACTCCCACCAAAGCTTCAACTTCAGGGATCTTATTTCCCATGCTACGGGCATTAATACACACTGCTTTCCATATGTTACCCCTGTTACCCTTTTCCATAAAGGTATTTAATGCATCACCTACCTGGGGGCTTTCACTTACCTGGGGGCTTTGTTGATAGACAGGAAGAAGAAAATTGATGCCTTTGAATTATGGTGCTGGCGGCGAATACTGTGTATACCATGGACTGCCCGAAGAACAAACCTGTCGGTACTAGAGGAGATCAAACCTAAGCTTTCTTTAGAAGCTCAGATGACAAGACTTTGACTTTCATACTTTGGACACATCATGCGAAGAGAGAGATCATTAGAGAAAGACATTATGCTTGGCAAGATAGAAGGTCAACGCAAAAGAGGAAGGCCAGCAATGAGATGGATCGATACAATAACAGCAGCTACGGGTACCAGTCTGTCAACAATGAGCCGCCTGACTGAAGACCGAACACAATTTAGGATAGCTATCCAGAGGGTCACCATGAGTCGACTCCGACTCGACGGCACTTAACAACAACAACAACAACCACCAAAATCTGCAATAGAGTAGACACCCAGGAAGGTGTAGATAACATGAGGAGGGATCTAGCTAAGCTTGAAGAATGGTCTAGAATTTGGCAGCTAGGATTTAATGTTAAAAAATGTAGGGACCCGGTGTGAACGTGTTGGAGGTGCAGGGGGCCTGCTCGTGTGCCCCGGAAACAACTGCTGCTGCTTGGTACCTTGGCTGTGACGCTTGCCTACTCCTTATCTGCGGGCAGGCAGCGTGGGAACACCTTTAGCCAGCGAGTACCCTCGTGAGCATAAAAGGCTGCCCTACAGTTTGCTCCGTGGACCTGGTGTGAACGTGGTGGAGGTGCAGGGGGCCTGCTCGTGTGCCCCGGAAACAACTGCTGCTGCTTGGTACCTTGGCTGTGACGCTTGCCTACCCCTTAGCTGTGGGCAGGCAGCCTGGGAACACCTTTAGACAGCGAGTACCCCTTTCACATATACGTTTCCTGGTAGTTTCTGACCGCGGGGCGTGGTTTGAAGGGGTGTGTTCAAAGGGGGCAGGACACGCCCCTTTGGCGCCCCTTCGGCGCCACTGAGGCAGACGGCGCTTCCGTATATTGTTTCTTTATTTTGTTTCAGTTTTATTTTGCTGAGGTGTAGTGTAAATGGGGAAAAGGAAAGGTAAAGCAGGGCTAGCGGGAGATACGCCAGTGGATTGTGCTCCTGTAGTAGGTCCCCTGGATAAGCATTTTGTCTCACGCCCTGCAGCGCAGTCCTCCCCCAAAGGTGCCTCCCTCAGTTCAGGAGGGAGGACCCCGCCTCCTTGCCCAGCTGTTTCTTCACCTTTGTTACCTACTGGGAAAGCTTTATGTTTTATGTTTTATTGCATTTGATAAAAACCGCCTTTCATATACAGTCAAGGCGGTGCACAATTAAAATAATTCGTAAAAGGAGGCCAATGGCCAATTAAAAAGAAAGGAAATGTACAATTCTTCAAAAGGACAGAGATAGTAAAAGTAAGACGAGACATAGGGAGAGGATAATAGGGGGAGGGGAGAGGAGGAAGGAGGTTACACGAAAGGGGAAGGAACATCAAACGCTAGGGAAAACAGGTGGGTCTTCAGATTCTTTTTGAATATGTTGAAGTGTGGTTCCAAACGGAGGGGAGGGGGGAGGGCATTCCAAGCAGCGGGTCCAGCAAAAAAGAAGGCAGAGGAGCGTGTGGATTGCAGGTGAGCACGGGAAGGGGAAGGCAAGGTAAGGCGGTTAAGATGAAAGGATCGAGGGGTGTGCCTGGGGGAGTGAAAGTAAATGAGATCCGTGAGATACTGTGGAGTGCTAGTGTGAAATGCTTTATGTACCAGGATGAGAAGTTTAAAGATAGCACGAAAGGGGACAGGCATCCAGTGGAGACGAAAAAGAAGGGGAGTGATATGGTCCCGAGGTGATGAATGGGTGAGGAGGCGTGCCGCAGTGTTTTGAATACGTTGAAGACGAGAGAGTTGGTATTTAGGAAGACCGATAAATAGGGAGTTAGAAAAATCCACACGAGACATAACCAGAGATAGAACCAGAGTAGTGAGGGCAGAGGGGGAGAGGAAGGGACGAATAGAGCGAATTTGACGAAGGGAGAAGAAAGAGGTTTTAGTGATGTGAGAAATATGCGAACGAAAAGATAGATCAGAGTCGAAATATACACCCAGATAGCGGAATGTGGAGACGAGAGGGACGGGAGCACCAGAAAAGGAAGGAGCCATTGTGGGAGGAGGGCTGTTGTGGGAGAACCAGATAGCGAGAGTCTTAGTAAGATTTAGCTGGAGACAGTTAAGAGTTAACCATTGTGACACAGCTGAGAGACAGGAGTCGAGAATGGTGAGATCGGGACAAGTGGGCGAGGTGTGATGTAACAGGAGAATATCGTCGGCGTAAAGAAAAGCAGACAGACCAAACTGTTGGATCAGGGAGGCAAGAGGGGCGAGGAAAAGGTTGAAAAGAAGTGGGGCAAGGACAGATCCCTGAGGGACCCCACAAGAAAGGTGATGTGATTCAGAGGGGGGGATGGAAGCTGAAGATGAGAGAGGACTGCACAAGATCTAGAAGAGGAAAGAGTGAAACCAGTGGTGAACAGTGCTACACAGGCCCGCATCCCGCAAACGTTGAAGAAGAAGAGAGTGGTCAACCAGATCAAAAGCTGCAGAAAGATCAAGAGCAACCGCCACCGATATATCACCACGGTCGTGTGCAGTGTGTAGAGCATTAGTGAAAGCCAAAAGAACAGTTTCGACGCTGTGACCTTAGACTCGGTAAGGGTTAAACCTGATATTTTGGTTACTTTACCTAAACCGGTTCGGCTGGTGAAGGAGGGGGACTTTTCGGTCCTCCCCCCTTTGCCGCCCGACTAGGAGATTACTTTAAAGTATCTATGGGCTGCTCTACAGGGTATTGATGTTAAACTGTCCTCTACTTTAAGTTCGTTGTGTGATTTTTTAATGTGAAACTGTTTCTACTTTTCAGCAGTTAAATGAAAAGGTTTCTTCTGTAGATGCGGCTGTTCTTAGACTGGAATCGCAGCTTCCTTTGTTGCAATCGTCTAATGTGGCTGGGATCAAGGATTCCTTGATTGTGCATACTAAACTAGAAGCTCTAGAGAATTCCTTACGTGCTTGCAATCTACGGTTCTTAAATTTTCCCTATACATCTCTTTTGGCCCCAAAATTTTTGTTTGATAAATACCTGAAAGAAGTTTTCCTCAAATCTGATCCTGTAGAAGTGTCTCATTTGTATTATATTCCTCGTTCTAAACGGAACGTTAATGCTGAGCTTGATGATATTGAGCCCTCCATTTCAGATTTAACTGCCTTTTTGGAAGACTCTTCCGAGTTAATTAACTCTCGCTCCACTTTAATCATTACTTTGACTTCTGTGGGTTGCAAGCAACACATACTTAAAGCTGTTTTTAAGCATAAGTTAACGGTTTTCTGTGGGCATAGGGTAAATGTTTTTCCGGATGTATCACGAGGTACCCAGCTTAGGCGGAGGCTGTTTATAGCTTTAAAGCCTCGGGTCCTTCAGTTGGGTGCCTCATTCTTTCTTCGATTTCCTTGTAAATGTATTGTGAATTATAACAGTGCAACGTATGTTTTTTCAGACGTTGCTCATTTAGAGCAATTTATTGTGGATCGGCAAGGCGTAGTTCAGGCTGAAGGGGTTGAGTAAATCAGTTAATCTCTCCGGATGTTGGCTTGAATAAGCCTAGTTTTTCTTTTGATTGTTTTCCTGTATCTATTACACTCCGGTTTCCGTAATGTGGACTTTATCATATTCATTTTTCTTCTTATTTGAATTTCTGTAACTATTATGTAATTTTTCTGTTTGATTGTCCTTTGTTTATGGTTGGTTGTAGTATATATTAAATACTTGAATTAAAAAAAAGAAAAAAAATGTAAGGTCATGCATTTGGGCTGCAGCAATCCAAGGGAGCAATACAGTATAGGAAGTACTTTTGTCCACTAAAGAAGAGCGGGACCTAGGCGTGGTTGTGTCTGATGATCTTAAAGTAGCTAAACATGTAGAAAAGGCGACGGCAAAAGCTAGAAGGATGCTTGGGTGCATACGGAGAGGAATGGCTAGCAGAAAAAAGGAGGTGATAATGCCTCTGTATAAGTCTTTTGTGCGACCTCTTTTGGAGTATGGTGTGCAATTCTGGAGACCGCACCTTCAAAAGGATGTGAACAGGATGGAGTCGGTGCAGAGGGTGGCTACTAAAATGATTAGTGGGCTTCATTATAAAGCATATGAGGACAGACTTAAGGATCTTAATATGTACACCTTAGAGGAAAGGCGGGATAGAGATGATATGATTGAGATGTTTAAATACCTCCGTGGCATAAATGTTCAGGGAGAGAGCCTCTTTCAATTGAAAGCAAGTTCTGCATGAGGGGACATTGGATGAGGGTGAAGGGAGATAGATTCAGGAGTGATATGCGGAAATATTTCTTTACGGAAAGAGTAGTGGATCCATGGAATAGTCTCCCAGTGGAGGTGGTAGAGATGAGGACAGTAACTGAATTAAAAAAAGAATGGGACCAACACAGAGGATCTCTAAAGGTAAAAAGTGGACTGTTGTAGTTGTTGTTGATATGGAAGGACAGACCAGATAGGCCATGTGGTCTTTTTATGTCATCATGTTTCTATGTTTCTATGTACATGGGCATGTACTTGCGAGACCTGGCAAAGGAGCTTGCCGGGTTCTCTGCTGGTCTCTCCAAGGAACCTTTGCAGAAGTTCAAGTCCTTGTCCTCGGGAGTGCGGGAATGCTCTAAGTTCATGTCCTGAGCAGCCTACGATGGCTTCGAGGCCTTGGCCCGTGTTGCGGCGGCCGGCATCGCGTCTTGACGCCAGGCATGGCTGCAGTCGTCGGACCTCGAGCCATGGGTACAGGACAAGTTGGTCAATGTCCCTTGCCAAGGTGAAAACCTTTTTGGCAAGCCCATGGCCGAGAAGGCTGCTGAGCTCGAAACTGAGCACCTCACCAGGACAAGGCTGTCCAGGAAAACCTCTGCCCCTTCTCAGAAAAAGAAGGGCTCGGGTAAGAAGTCCTTTTACCCAAGGAAGGCGACTGCCTACAAACAGTTCCCACATTACCAGGCCTCCCCACCTCCCCAGCAGGGTCAGCAGGCCAAGGGGCAGGGACATGGGCCCTGTAGGCAGAAGACCCCCAAGCCTCCAGCTCCTCCTCCCATTCAGCAGGGTGGGTTTTTTGACTCCCAAAGCATAGCCTCTCCGTCTCTGCTGTCCCATCCCTGCATAGGAGGTCGACTAACCTTGTTTGCCCACAGGTGGCCACCCATCACAGGAGACAGTTGGGTCTTGAGCATAGTCCACAAGGGCTATATGCTCCATTTCCAACAGTTGCCTCCTCCTTACTTCCCAGGAGAGCCTCCAAGGCCTCCTCTGCACACAGACCTCCTCCTTCGAGAGCTTCAGGGTCTGCTGCGAGAAAAGGCGGTGGAGCCTGTGCCTCCCCACCTACACGGCCACGGTTTCTACTCCAGGTACTTCTTAGTACCAAAGAGAACCGTGGGCCTCAGGCCTATTCTTGACCTCAGAAATCTCAACAAGTTCTTGGAGAAAGAATAGTTCAAGATGCTTACTCTTGGAACATTACTGCCCTACCTCCAGCAGGGAGATTGGCTATGCTCCTTGGATCTAAAGGATGCGTACCCTCACATCCTCATTTATACAGACCACAGAAAGTACCTCAGGTTCATTGTGGGAGGAAACCATTATCAGTACAGAGTACTGCCTTTCGGCCTCACCTCCGCCCCCAGAGTCTTTACAAAGTGCCTGGCAGTGGTGGCGGCCTACGTGAGGAATCAGGGTATCTTTGTCTTCCCCTACCTGGACGACTGGCTCATCAGGGGTCAGACGTGCCAGGAGGACAGGCAAGCCCCCTCCGAACTATCTCTCTCCTTCAACTCCTGGGTTTTGTCATAAAATTTGAAAAGTCCACTTTGCTCCCCTCCCAGAACCTAGAATTCATAGGGGCAAGGCTAGACTCTCTGCAGGCAAAGGCTTACTTGCCAGAAGACAGAGCCCAAAGATTGATGCACTTGGCAAACCAGTTTCTCAGCATGCCACTGGTCTTCGCCAGACTCTGCCTGAGGCTCCTCGGCCACATGGCATCGACAGTGCATGTGACTCCAAATGCCCGGCTCCACATGAGGCCTGCCCAGTGGTGCCTCAGAACTCAGTGGACCCAGGCCACAGGAAGTCTCAGAGAGAGAGTATGAGTGTCCAAACCATTCATGAATTCCCTACGTTGGTGGCTGCACCCCCCCCAACTTACTACAAGGGGTGCCTTTTCAGATACCTGTGTTCACAGTAGTGCTAACCACCGATGTCTCCTTGCAAGGCAGGGGGGCACATTATCTGGACAGGTGCACCCAGGGCCTGTGGTCTCCCTGGGAGGCCACACAACAGATCAACCTACTGGAACTTCGAGCTATTCGTTTAGCCCTCAAGACTTTCTCTCAAACCCTGGCTCACTAGTCTGTCTCAGTGCAGACAGACAACCAAGTAGCCATGTTCTGTGTGAACAAGCAGGGCGGCACTGGGTCCAGGCTCCTTTGTCAGGAGGCACAGGACCTTTGCTTGTTTGCGCTCAGGCACAACATGTTTCTCAAGGCTGTTTATCTCCCTGGCCAGGAGAACTTCCTGGCAGACAGGTTGAGCAGAGTTCTGCAGCCCCACGAATGGCAACTGCACCCATTAGTGGACTTCCAACCATAGATCTCTTTGCCAGTCCCCTGAACCGACAGCTGCCCAGGTTCTGCTCCAGGCAACCGTATCCCATGAGGTGGGCAGCGGATGCCTTCCTGATTTCCTGGTCCCAGGGCCTTCTGTATGCGTTTCCTCCCACGCCTCTGGTGGCCCGAACCTTGTTCAAGATTCTAAGGGACAAGGCCTCGGTACTTCTGGTAGCCCCCAGGTGGCCGAGACAGCCTTGGTTTCCACTTCTGCTTCAACTGGCAGTGGACACCCCACTACCTCTAGGGTTGCAGCCCGACCTTCTCTCTCAGGATCAGGGTTCTCTTCTGCACCCCAACCTCAAATCTCTCAATTTGATGGCCTGGAGGCTGCAGGGGTAGTGTTGGCTCCCTGGGGCCTGCCTCAGGAAGTTGAAGAGGTGGTCTTGGCCTCTAGGAAGCAGTCCACCAGAAAAACATATGCCCTGAAATGGAGAAGGTTCTCTTTGTGGTGTCAGCTACGCACAGAAGATGCTTTCTCCTGCTCTGTGCCAGTGGTGCTTCAGTACATGCTGCACTTATCTAATCAGGGCCTCAAGTCCAATTCTGTTCGGGTCCACCTCTCAGCTCTAGCAGCTCACCACTCACTAGTGGAAGGACATTACTTGGCAGTTCACCCCTTGGTGTCCCGGTTCCTCAGAGGTTTTGCTCTTGCTCAAGCCTCCTATCCGTCCTCCAGCTCCTCAGTGGGAGTTGAATGTGGTCTTGCAACAACTGACTCGCCCAACCTTTGAGCCGATGGCTACTTGTTCTCTCCGCTTCCTTTCCTGGAAGACGCTCTTCCTGGTAGCCCTAACCTCGGCCAGACGAATGAATGAACTTCAGGCCCTGGTCTGTGACAGGTCTTACACTCGCTTCTATAGGAACAGGGTAGTCCTTAGGACTCATCCTAAGTTCCTCCCAAAAGTTGTCTCCTCTTTCCACCCCAACCAGGAGGTTGTTCTTCCGACATTTTTCCCTAGGCCTCATGCAAGCCAGGCTGAGGCAGTCTTGCATACCCTGGACTGTAGAAGGGCCTTATCCTTCTACCTTGACCGTACGCAGGGGCATAGAAGGGCTACTCAGCTCTTCGTATCTTTTGACCCTAATAATTTGGGGTTATCTGTGTCCAAGCGTACCTTGTCCATCTGGGTGGCTGGCTGTATCACCTGGGCTTATAGGGCAGCTGACCTTCCCTTGCAGGGTCGGGTCACGGCCCACCGTGTCAGGGCTATGGCTGCCTCAGTAGCTCATCTCCGCTCTGTACCATTGGCAGACATCTGCAGGGCTGCAACTTGGTCCTCAAGCCAGACCTTTGCAGCTCATTACTGTCTGGAGAGGGAGTCCCGTAGGGACAGTGCTTTTGGCCAGGTAATACTCCAGAATCTCTTTGAGGTTTAGGCAACTCCTGCCCTTCAGCCCTCTGTTGGGCTACCGGTGGGGGTTCTCTTTCAGTGAAAGCCTTTCTCTGATGCTGGGACTAGAGAAAGTTCTCTTGTTCAGCCTGGATTCCTGGTAGCCCAGAGCTAGGGAGTCACACATATGTGAGGACTGACTTCCTGCTTGGTCCTGGAGAAAGAGTAGTTACTCACCTGTAACAGGTGTTCTCCAGAATCAGCAGGAATCAGTCCTCACAACCCTCCCTCCTCCCCTGGGAGTTGCAGTTGTACATAGTTCATTTTTGCATTTTTTTGTGCTGTCTTTTAGCTATAACTGCCTGGTGCGAAGGTAGCAGACCTCACGCGCCACCTAGATAAGGTCTTAGATAGTACTGGGGAGGAGTCTGCTGTCTTTTTACATGTCGGTACCAATGATATAGGAAAATGTGGTAGGGAGGTTCTGGAGGCTAAATTTAGGCTTTTAGGTAGGAAGTTGAAATCCAGAACTTCCAGGGTAGCATTCTCCGAAATGCTTCCTTTTCCACGCACAGGACCCAAAAGGCAGGCAGAGCTCCGGAATCTCAATGTGTGGATGAGACAATAGTGCAGAGATGAGGGTTTTGGATTTGTTAGGAACTTGGAACATTCTGGGGAAATGAGGGGCTCTTCTGAAGGGATGGGCTTCACCTTAACCGGGATGGAACCAGGCTGCTGACATTAACATTTAAAAAGGAGATAGAGCAGCTTTTAAACTAGATATTAGGGGAAAGCCGACAGTCGCCCAAGAGCGGATGGTTTGGAAGAATGTATCTTTGAAGGATACTGCCAAAAGCAGAGAGGTTCCACAAAAGAGTAAATTAGCCCAAATGCCCTCAAGTATGGAGCAGACAGAGCTTAAAGATCCTAAATTACCCATGTCTAACAATAGCCAAATTAATATGAATAAAATACATTCTCTAAAATGCTTGTATGCAAATGCTAGAAGTCTAAAAAATAAGATGGGAGAGTTAGAATATATAGCACTAAATGAAAGGTTAGATATGATTGGAATATCAGAGACATGGTGGAAGGAGGACAACCAGTGGGACACTGTGATACCTGGGTACAAACTATATCGTAATGATAGAGCTGATCAAATTGGTGGAGGGGTTGCTCTCTATGTTAGAGAGGGCATTGAGTCAGAAAGGATTATAGTTTTGCAGGAAACAAAATCTGCTGTAGAATCTATATGGATTGAAATTCCATTTAAAAGGGGGAAGGCAATGGCAGTGGGGGTGTACTATCGAGCGCCTGGCCAGAATGACCAAATGGATGATGAAATGCTCAAAGAAATCAAGGAAGCTAACAAATGTTACAGCGCAGTAATAATAATGGGTGATTTCAACTACCCCGGTATCAACTGGGTCAGTGTCACGTCAGGACATGCTAGGGAGATAAAGTTCCTAGATGAAATAAATGACTGCTTCTTGGAGCAGCTGGTTCATGAACCGACCAGAGGGGAAGCCATATTAGACCTAGTCCTTAGTGGAACACCAGATCTAGTGCAAGAGATAAGGTTGGTTGGGGACACTTGGCAATAGTGATCATAGCATGATCGCCTTTGATTTAATTAGTGGAGGAGGGATAGTAAAGAAATCCACAGTACTACCTTTTAACTTTCGAAAGGGAGACTATGATAAAATGAGGAAAACAGTTAAGAAAAAACTACAAGGAGCAGTTGCAAAGGTTAAAGACGTACATCAGGCTTGGCTGTTGAAAAATGCTATCTTGGAAGCCCAGACCAGCTGTATTCCACGCTTTAAGAAAAGTGGAAGGAAGTCCAAAAAAACTGCCAGCATGGTTTAACGGTGAGGTCAAAGAGGCGGCTGTTGCCAAAAAAGCATCTTTCAGGAAATGGAAAAAAGAGCCAAACGACGAAACCTGGAAACAGCACAAGCACTGGCAAGTCAAATGCAAGGCATTGATAAGGCAGGCAAAGGGAGAATTTGAGAAGAAGCTTGCTGCGGAAGCAAAAACGCGAAGTAAAGACCTTTTCAAGTACATTCGTAGCAAAAAACCTGTGGGAGAGTCAGTTGGTCCATTAGATGATAAAGGGGTTAAAGGAGCACTAAGAGGCGACAAGGCGATAGCGGAGAGACTGAATGAATTCTTTGCTTCAGTCTTTACTGAGGAAGATGTAGGGATGTTACCCATGACTGAAGTGGTATTTAAAGGTGCGGAAGAATTGAAGGAAATATCGTTACATCGGGAAGATGTATTACAACTATTAGATAAACTGAAGAGTAACAAATCACCTGAGCCGGGTGGTATACATCCAAGGGTGTTGAAAGAACTGAAATATTAGATTGCAGACCTGCTATTAGTAATCTGTGAACTATCATTAAAATCATCTCTAATACCTGAAGACTGGAGGATCGCCAATGTAACACCAATTTTTAAAAAGGGTTCCAGGGGTGATCCGGGAAACTACAGACCGGTGAGCCTGACATCAGTACCGGGGAAAATGGTAGAAACCATCATAAAGAATAAAATTACTCAGCATGTAGATAGTCATGACCTAATGGGAGACAGCCAACATGGCTTTAGACAAGGAAGATCTTGTCTTACTAATCTGTTATGTTTTTTTGAAGGAGTGAATAATCAGGTGGAGAAAGGTGAGTCAGTTGATATTGTGTATCTGGACTTTCAGAAAGCCTTTGACAAGGTCCCTCATGAGAGACTTTTGGCAAAACTAAAGAGTCATGGGATAGGAGGCAGTGTACTATTGTGGATCAGGAACTGGTTAAAAGATGGAAAGCAGAGGGTAGGGCTAAATGGCCAATTTTCCCAATGGAGAAAGGTGAATAGTGGTGTACCCCAGGGATCTGTGCTGGGTCCGCTGCTTTTTGACATATTCATAAATGACCTGGAAAGTGGAATAACGAGTGAGGTTATCAAATTTGCAGAAGACACAAAACTATTTAAAGTTGTTAAAACCCAGGAGGATTGTGGAAAATTGCAAGAGGATCTTGATAAATTGAAAGACTGGCCTTCAAAATGGCAGATGAAATTTAATGTGGACAAGTGCAGGGTTATGCACCTAGGGAAGAACAACCCAAACTATGGTTACATGAACAAGGTTCCACATTAGGAACTAACACCCAGGAAAAAGATTTAGGCGTCATTGTGGATACCATGTTAAAAACCTCGGCCCAGTGTGCAGCAGCGGCCAAGAGAGCAAATAGAATGCTAGGTATGATAAGGAAAGGAATGGAAATAAAACAAAAGATATTATAATGCCTCTATATCGTTCCATGGTGAGACCGCACCTTGAATATTGTGTGCAATTCTGGTCGCCATATCTTAAAAAGGATATAGCGATTTTAGAAAAGGTTCAGAGAAGAGCCACCAAAATGGTAAAGGGGATGGAAGGATAGTCCTATGAAGAAAGGCTAAAAAGGTTAGGGCTCTTTAACCTGGAAAAGAGACGGCTGAGGGGAGATATGATAGAAGTCTATAAATTAATGAACGGATTGGAACGGGTAAACGTAGATCGATTGTTTACCTTATCAGAATATAGAAAGACTAGGGGACATGCAATGAAGCTACAGGGTAAACTATATATTTTTTTTAAATTTTATTTTAGCTGTATTTATATCCCGCTTTTCACCGGGTCAAAGCGGTCAATTGGGGGATACATTTAACATGAGGGGATATGAGACACACACACTAATACATACAGGGAACATGGGCATTGGAGGGTTAAGTGGCTTGCCCAAGACCACAAGGAGTGCCTATAGGACTAGAAATCCCAATCCCTCCGGCCTGAAATTGCTGTCCCCAGGTGGGACTTCAACCCCCGACCATCCGGCCTGAAGTACCTTGTCCTAATCACTAGACCACGCCTAATAAAAGAAAATATTTTTTCACTCAATGTGTAATCAAACTCTGTAATTTGTTACCGGAGGATGAAGTAAAGGCTGTTAGTGTAGCTGGGTTTAAAAAAGGTTTATTTTATTTATTTATTTATTTAACGTTCTTATATACCGCACTTTTATCATCAGCGCGGTTTACAGTAAACATAAAATACTCACCGATAGTTTGGACAAGTTCCTGGAGGAAAGGCCCATAAACCATTATTAAGGAGGGACCCAGGATATCAGTGCTTGAACCAATACAAGCATTGTGGAACCTGTGTCCCTTGGGGAAACTGCTAGGTACATATGACCTAGATTGGCCACTGTTGGAAACAGAATACTGGGCTTGATGGACCTTGGTCTGACCCAGTATGGCATATCTTATGTTCTATGTCATCTGACTTCGCAAGATGGCACCTTTAGGCGGGAAGGGGACCGCGCATGCGTGCAGTATTCCCAAAGGCTTTCATAGAAAGCTGGGGATATGCTCCGCAAGGGGCTCCATCGACGTCGATGTCACCCATATGTGAGGACTGATTCTTGCTGCTCCTGGAGAACACCTGTTACAGGTGAGTAACTACTCTTTTTCTGTGGATTTTGCAATGTTATGGAACTCTTTGCATGAGATATTATGGGTGAAGTCCAACTTGTTACAGTTTTGCAAAGGCCTAAAAACCTTCCTATTTCCTGGTTAGTCAGGAGGGTGATGAGAGAGCAGTGTGTGTGTGTGTGGGGGGAGGGGGGGAGTTGGTATAGACTTGGGTAATTTGGGATCTTTAAGCTCTGTCTGCTCCATACTCGAGGGCATTTGGGCTACTTTACTCTTTTTTGGAACCTCTCTGCTTTTGGTAGTATCCTTCAAGGATACATTCTTCCAAACCATCTGCTCTTGGGCGACTGTCGGCTTTCCCCTATTATCTAATTTAAAACCTGCTCTATCTCCTTTTTAAAGGTTAATGCCAGCAGCCTGGTTCCATCCCGGTTAAGTTGAAGCCTATCCCTTCGGAAGAGCCTCTCCTTTCCCCAGAATGTTCCCCAGTTCCTAGCAAATCCAAAACCCTCATCTCTGCACCATTGTCTCATCCACACATTGAGACTCCGGAGCTTTGCCTGCCTTTTGGGTCCTGTACGTGTAACGGGAAACATTTCGGAGAACGCTACCCTGGAAGTTCTGGATTTCAACTTCCTACCTAAAAGCTTAAATTTAGCCTCCTGAACCTCCCTACCACATTTTCCTATGTCATTGGTACCGACATGTACCAAGACAGCAGACTCCTCCCCAGCACTATCTAAGACCATATCTAGGTGGATGGTCCGCAGCTCTCTTCACCTGCAGAAGGATCACAAATTGCTCTGGTCCTTTGTCCACAACCTTCGTCTGTCTCCACGCAGCGTGAGCCTGTTTCTCATCCCTCAGATGGCAAGTTCCTGGCGCTCTTTTGACAGGCATGGGCCTGTGGCACTCCGACTCCTCAGAGCCTTTTTTTGCACCTGACAGAAGTACCACTTTTCCTACGCCTTGCAAGTGTACTCAAAAGGGCACAGACCTCAAGGGGTGGCATCTTCCTAAAGGGGTTTCATGGATCTTGGAAGAGAGCTCGTTAGCCCCTGAAGAAGGCAGATCTTCAGCGGAAGGAAGTCTAGGATCTACAGATCGTCAGGATGGAGAGTATTCTCTGTCGGACACTTCTGTGACTGCTCAAGAAGACTCACAGGATATCCAGCTTTTCAAAAGGAGGAATTGCCCGCTTTAATAGTGCAAGTTGTAGAGGCGTTACGCCTCGCTGACCCGCCTGAGCTGCAGCATTCCTTAAGCCTTCCAAAGCCTTTCCTTTCCTGGCAGAACTGCAGCAAATGGTGTTTCAGGAATGGGAAACCCCAGATACCTCTCTGTGTACAGCACGCTGTCTGGGGCAGCTTTACCTCTGGTCTCTGGCAGAAATGGAGCAGTGGCTCTCATATCCGAAAGTGGATGCGTTAGTGATGGGAGTTACCAAGCATACCATCATTCCGGTCAAAGGCGGTGCTGCGCTTCGAGACAGCTTTCTCATCTTCGGCTCTGTCGCGCCAGGCGACTGTTTGGGGGGGGGGGGGTCTAGCGGCCCGTGCCTTGTTGTGGTAGATTCAGCGTCTGCCGGAAGATCCAGCTATGGGGTGTTTAGAGTCCGTCACTGCGTTCTTGGCAGATGCCTTCTATGATCTGTTGCGTCTCTCCACACGCCCAGTGGTAGCCATGATGGCAGCTAGGAGATGGCTTTGGCTGCGAAAGTGGACAGCAGATGATGTCTCCAAAACCCGCCTCTCAAAACTCGATAAATTAGTGAAGGACCTAGGTGAGGTCAAGCCTCAGCGTTTTCCGGAGGATAGATCAGAGGCCTCTTCACGCCAACCATCTCGTTCTTAGTGTCTGAATTCTTGACAATTTTCTAGGTCTTGCTATACCCGTTGATACCTCTCATATAAACCAATGCCTTCTGCGGCCCCTCCTGGTCATTTTGGGCAGAGATCGCAGTCTTTCAAGGAGCGCGGAAAGGCAGTGATTCCTATCCAGGTCCGGGAAAGTTCTTCGGTATCACACGCCCTTCCCGCTGATAGGACGAGATGGACGGCTCACTCGAGACCTTGCCACCGGTAGGAGGCCAGTTGGCTCTTTTTTCTCGACAGTGGGCATGCATCACTTCCGATCAATGGGTCCTCGGCATCGTCTCTTGGGGGTATTCCCTCAAATGCTGGTGGCCCATTCGCGACGTCTTCCTTGTCTCTCCAGGAGGAGCACCCAGAAAGAGAATGGCCATTCGCACCACCATTCAGCGACAACTTCTGCTCAATGCCATTCGTCCTGTTCCGTCCTTGGAAAGAGGACTAGGCTGTTGTTCTGTCTATTTCATGGTGCCCAAGAAGGACGGCTCCTTTCGTCCAATTCTGAATCTCAAAGGAGTCGACCGCAGCCTTCGAGTGCCTCATTTCTGGATGGAGACGCTCTGCTCAGTCATCCAGGCGGTGCGCAAGGGAGAGTTTCTTGCTTCTCTAGATCTCACAGAAGCATACTTTCACATCCCCATTTGGACCAAACACCAGTGTTTCTTACGATTCGCCATTCTAGGGCAGCATTTTCAGTTTCGGACAATGGCATTTGGCCTTGCCTCCGTACCTCAGACTTTCTCCAAGGTAATGGTGGTGGTAGTGGCGGGCTTGCGCAAGCAGGGCATCCAAGTGCACCCTTACCTGGATGACTGGCTTATTTGAGCAGATTCCTTTCTGGAGGCCCACAACACGGTAGTCTCCTTCCTAGAGGACTTTGGCTGGGTAGTCAATCGCACCAAGAGCTGCCTTCAGCCGTCTCAGCAACTCGACTTCCTCGGAGCGCAATTCGACACAAGGCTGCGTATTATTAATGCAAGAGCACTTCCTTAAACTTTCGTCATAACTTCGTCTATTCCTGCTTTAGGATTCTCCTCGTGCATGAGATTATCTTCAGGTCTTGGGAACCATGGTGGCTACTATCGAGCTGGTCCCTTGGACCAGGGAGCACATGCGCTGTCTACAGAAGGCGCATCTCCAGGAACAAGCAGGAATGTAGTCTTCACATATGGGTATCGTCCGTACCGATGGAGCCTGTGCGGGAACGTTCCACAGCGTCCAATAGGAAAGCTTTTGGGAGCAGTGCCTGCGTGCTGCCTTTCCGCCTTTCCCAACTGTCCCTCTCCAGTTCTTCGTTTTCCACGGAGCCGACAGGTCGCACATCCTGTCACCGCAGAAAAAAATCCCTTCTATTCTTTTTTGTGGTCGCATCTGCCTTCCCTCGACGCTACACTGGTACCGCCGGTGGTTCCTCTTTCTTTTCTTCAAGGTTACCTGTCAGACTAAATAGCAAACTCAGATTGCCTTATTTTGTCCCTCCAATGGTGGCAGTCACCCCAAAACCTTTTGGTGGGGTCTCCTTTTCAGCAGCCCCCACCCCAAGCCACTAACAGATGCCTCACAGGTGGGTTGGGGAGCCCACCTGCAAGGCCTTTCTACCCAGGGTACCTGGACTCCACAGGAGACCTATCTACACATCAGTCTCCTGGAACTCAGAGCAATCTTCCTTGCTCTTAGAGTGTCCCACACCCAGCTCAGCTACAAGACAGTCCTAGTTCAAACGGACAATCAAGTAGCCATGTTCTATGTGAACAAGCAGGGTGGAACAGGCTATCTGTCACTATGCAACGAAGCTTTGCGACTATGGGCCCTTGCCAGAGAGCATCAGATTCAACTCCTTGCGGTGTATCTTCCAGGTATTCAAAACTCTTGGGCAGATAGACTCAGTCGAGTTCTGCTTCCACACGAATGGTCTCTCCATGCAGACCAGGTGGCAAAACGTTTTCAAATTTGGGAAATCCTGGACAATAGACCTCTTTGCAAGTCCACTGAATGTCAAACTTCCCCGGTTCAGTTCTAGAATTCCGGCCCAGGGTTGTCAGGCCAGGGATGCTTTCCTCCTACATTGGGGTCAGGACTTCCTGTATGCCTTTCCACCCATTCCCCTAATTCCCAAAACCCTGTTTAAGCTTCAGAGAGACAGAGGTCATATGATTTTCATAGCTCCACATTGGCCACGGCAAATGTGGTACCCTCTGCTCCTACATCTCTCTCAAGTTCCTCCTCTGGAGTTAAGATCTGCTCCAGATCTCCTTTCTCAAGAGGACGGGATGCTGTGATATCCCAATCCCCAGTCTCTGCATCTCAGAGCCTGGTTGCTGAAAGCCTAGAACTTCATGGTCTTAACCTTTCTCAGCAGGTAAAGGATATCCTTTATGCTTCCAGGAAGCCTTCCACAAGATGCTCTTATGCATTCAAGTGGAAAAGGTTTACCATATGGGGCTCGCAGAAGGGTCTTAACCCTCGTGCGATACCTCTAGAATCATTACTGGAATATCTCCTTAATTTATCTAATGCGGTGCTTAAGACCAATTCAGTGAGAGTTCATTTGAGTGCTATTGCAGCTTCTTTCAAGCCTCTAAATGGACAACCTATTTCCTCTCATCGCGAGATTTATGAGAGGCCTTTTAACTAAGCCTCCCATGAAACCACCACCGGTGCCATGGGACTTAAATCTGGTTCTTAGGCAGCTCATGCAGCCGCCTTTTGAACCATTAGCTACTACCTCTTTGAAATTCCTTTCCTGGAAGGTCATCTTTCTTATTGCAATCACATCAGCACGTCGCATCAGTGAATTGCAAGTGTTGGTGACTGATCCTCCTTATACAAGGTTCCATCATGATAAGGTAATCCTTAGGACTCATCCACACTTTATGCCAAAGGTGGTGTCACCTTTTCTTTTAAACCAAGCAGTTTACCTTCCTGTATTCTTCCCGAGGCCTCACTCCTCAAATGCAGAAAGGAATCTTCATACTTTGGACTGTAAAAGGGTTTTGGCCTTTTACTTACAAAGGACACAGCAACATAGAAAGTCCTCTCAACCCAGAGATTCTCGCCTTTCTACAGGAGGGTCTTGATAAGGGTTTAGCCCTCAGGACCCTTCATGTACAGATTTTGGCCCTATCGTGTTTCCGAGGGCCGGTGCACGAGTGCTCTCTTGCTTCGCATACGGACGTGGCACGGTTTCTCGAGGGTGTCAGAGTACTGCGTCCACCGGTCCGTCCATTGGTGCCTTCCTGGGATCTTGCTGTGGTTCTCAAAGAGGTCTCTCTTCGGGATTAACACTTAAGACAATTTTCTTGGTGGCAATAACCTCAACTCGTAGGATCTCTGAATTGCAAGCCCTCTCTTGTCGGGACCCCTACCTCTCTTTCCCTGAGGAGGGTGTCTCTCTCCGCGCCGTTCCCTCCTTCTTACCTAAGGTCCTTACGCCTTTCCATCTCAATCAACCTCTCCTGCTTCCTGCCTTTTCTAAAGAACAGTGTTCAGAGCAGCATAAGAATCTGAGCGGTGGATCTCATTCTCATAGAGAATTCTCTACCGCTATTTGAAGGTGACCAATTTGTTTTGTGCTTTTTGCGGGCCCTCGGAGGGGTCTCGCGACCTCTAAATCCACTATTGCTAGGTGGCTCCGGCAGACCATTGAGGTGGCCTATATTTGTCAAGGTAGGCCAGTGCCTACTGGTTTCCGGGTGCACTCTACTCGAGTCCAGGCAACTACTTGGGCTGAACGCTCTCAAGTCGCTCCTCTCGATATCTGTCATGCGGCAACCTGGTCTTCCTTGTCCAGGTTCGTTTGGCATTATTGGCTTGACATCCAGGTATAAGAGGACAGTCAGTTTGGAGCCGGGGTACTGTCTGCGGCTCTCTCTGCCCACCCTGAAGGTCGTTAGCTTTGGTACTTCCCGCTTGTCTGGACTGGTCTAGCAGGATGAACTGGAAAGAGAAATTTCACTTACCGTTAATTTCCTTTCCTGGAATCCTGCTAGACAAGTCCAGGACCCACCCAGTTGTCAGTTGGAGTGCTGACGGTGCAGTGGAGCCGAAGCTCATCTTTTCAGGCAGTGCTGTATTAGCTGTCTTTAGTACCCTTTAGTATCCTAGAGGCGCTTGATTCAGTTCTTCTGTTCCTGTATATAGTTGAGCAGGTCTTCTCGCATGTTCATAGTTGGCCTTTCTTAGCCAGTTTTTCAATAGTAACATTTGTTGCTTGTCAGAATATACTGAAGAGGAACTCTAGGGATATGCCTATTACCTGCCACACCAGGGTGATGCTCTCCTGTCACGTGACCTCTCTCCTCCATGGCAGCAGGGATGCTGCCAGACTGGAGGTGGGACTTCAGGACTATATCCCTGTAGGTCTCGTCTATGTACCTCTCTGTCTGTCTTATGCTTTCCAAGTCTGCTACTTTAGCTTCTAGAGAACGGACTCGTTCCCTGAGGGCAAAGAGCTCCTTGCACCTAGTGCACACATAAGACCTCTCACCAACTGGGAGAAAATAATACATGTGACACTCAATGCAAAAGACTGGAAAGCCCCCATCCCGCTGCTGGACTGCTGTCTGCATCTTAGTTTTAAGTTTGTGTTTAGATCTAAGTTCTTTACTTACTAAGGGTTGCTATGGATATTTATACTAATAAAACTGTACCTAATACGTGTAATATAGCTTGTTCACCTGAAGCTTAATTAATCTCAGGTCCTTAGTGTATGACTGATTTGGGTAATGAGCTTCACCTGAGAGCACCTCCTGCCTTTTAAGATGTGTAAGTACCTATAAAGCGTAGTTACTCACCTGTAACAGGTGTTCTCCAGGAGCAGCAGGAATCAGTCCTCACATATGGGTGACGTCGGCGCCGACGGAGCCCTCGCGGAGCAATTTTCCCCAGCTTTCAAAGAAAGCCTTTGGGAATTGCAGCGCGCATGCGCGGTCTCCTTCCCGCCCAAGGGTGCCATCTTAGCCAGTCAGATGACATAGCTAAAAAGACAGCGTAAAAATATGCAAAAAAACTAAAGCAGATAATCGCAACTCCAAGGGGAGGAGGGAGGGTTGTGAGGACTGATTCCTGCTGCTCCTGGAGAACACCTGTTACAGGTGAGTAACTACGCTTTCTCCAGGACCAAGCAGGAATTCAGTCCTCACATATGGGACTCCCAAGCTTAAGGCTACCGGAGACCCTAAGCACAAAAATGAGCTCCCTCTAGCTCAGCGGCACAGAAGGAAGGAATCTTCACTGAATTATTACCCACCGGTAGCCCTCATCCAGGATGGAGGGTAGGAGTTGCTCAAACCTCGAAGAGATTTCGGAGGACTGCCTGTCCGAAAGCACTGTCCCTGCGGGACTCCCTCTCGAGACAGTAATGGACCGCAAAAGTCTGGCTCGAAGACCAAGTAGCGGCCCGGCAGATGTCTGCCAGCGGAACAGAGCGGAGGTAAGCCACTGACGTAGCCTTCGCCCGAACACAATGAGCCGTGACTCGACTTTCTAACGAGAGTCCGGCTGCCCCATAAGCCCAAGCGATACAGTCAGCAACCCAGATGGACAGAGTACGCTTGGAGACAGGGAGCCCCAATTTATTGGGGTCAAAAGACACAAAGAGCTGAGCAGCTTTGCGGTGCTCCCGCGTACGGTCAAGGTAGAAGTTCAACGCCCTTCTACAATCCAGGGTATGCAGGACCATTTCAGCTCGGCTGGAGTGTGGCCTGGGAAAGAAGGTCGGAAGTACCACCTCCTGATTGATGTGAAAAGGGGAGACCACCTTTGGAAGAAATTTAGGGTGAGTCCGTAGGACTACCCTATTTTTGTAGAACCGAGTGTAAGGGGGATCAGACACGAGGGCCTGCAATTCACTTACGCGTCTAGCGGAAGTGAGGGCTATCAGGAATAAGGTTTTCCAAGACAGAAAACGGAGAGAACAGGTAGCCATAGGTTCAAAAGGCGGACAGGTGATCCGCTGTAAAACCATATTCAGATCCCAGTCAGGTGCTGGCGGTCGCAGAGGTGGTTTAAGTAGAAGGAGACCTCGGAGAAACCTTGCCACGAGAGGGTCGCTGGAAAGAGGTCTGCCGTTCACCGGCACATGATGCGCTGAAAGAGTACTGAGGTGAACTTTGACGGAGTTGGACTTAAGTCCCATATTAGAGAGGTAGAGCAAGTACTGCAAGATCACCGACACCGAGCAGGAGAAGGGATCCTGAGACTGCTGGGCACACCAAACGGAAAAGCGACGCCATTTAAGGGCGTAGCATTTGCGGGTAGAAGGTCGCCGAGAAGCTAGGACGACCTCTTCCACCTCTGCCGGCAGAGAAGGGGAGCAAGGACTACCCTTTCAGCCGCCAGGCCATTAGATTGAGAGATCTGAGGTTGGGGTGTAGCAGGGACCCCTGATCCTGGGTTAGGAGATCCGGTTGAAACCCCAGAGGGAACGGATCCTCTACCGCTAATTGCAACAGGAGTGGAAACCACGGCTGCCTGGGCCAGCGAGGAGCCACCAGGATCATGGAAGCTTTGTCTCGGAGAACCTTGAAAAGAGTTCGAGAGACTAGCGGGATGGGAGGAAAGGCATAGAGAAGGCTCTCCGACCATGAGAGTAGAAAAGCATCTGCCGCTACTCGAAGGGGATGTGGCTGACGAGAGCAGAAGCGAGGAAGTTGCCGGTTGAGAGGACTGGCAAAGAGATCCATCGTGGAAGTGGAGAAGATATCCTTCTCTGACGACTTGAAGCACCCAGGCATCTGAAGTGATTGTGGACCACCTGTGTGCGAAGTGAACCAGCCGCCTCCGGTGCTGGGAGGAGCCAGCGGAGGGGGAGAGGCTATGCTGAGGAAGTCAAAAACCCCCACCCTGCTGAGCAGGGGCAGGTGGTGCAGGCTTGGGGGCTTGCTGCCTACGGGACCCATTACCCCGTCCCTTGGCCTGCTGGCCCTGTTGGGGAGCTGCGGAGGCCTGATATTGTGGGTAGTGTTTATAGGCAGCCGCCTTTCTCTGGTAAAAGGACTTCTTTCCCGAGCCCTTCTTTTTCTGGGAAGGGGCGGAGGTCTTCCTAGAAAGCCTAGTCCTGGTGAGAGTCTCCGTCTCGATTTGTGCAGCCTTTTCAGCCATGGGCTTGCCAAAGAGGTTCTCACCTCGGCAGGGGACATCGACCAACTTGTCCTGCACCCAGGGTTCCAGGTCAGACGACTGAAGCCAAGCTTGTTGGCGGGCACCGATGCCAGCTGCGGCCACGCGAGCCGATGCTTCAAAGCCATCATAGGCTGCTCGGGACATGAATTTGGAGCATTCCCGAATACCAGTAGTCAAGGCCAGGAACCTCCGCAAAGGTTCCTCGGACAGTCCAGCGGAGAATCCGGCTATCTCTTCAGCCAGGTCTCGGAGATACATGCCCATGTATAGCTGGTAGGTCTGGACACGACAAGCAAGCATAGAGCCCTGGAAACACTTCTTACCAAGGCCATCCAGGTTACGGGCCTCCCTGCCAGGAGGCACCGAGGAGTGCATCTTTTGGCTCTTAAGCCTATGCATGGCCGATTCCACTACCATGGAATGGTGTGGCAGCTGTGCTTTTTGGAAGCCAGGACTCTTGCGGACTCGATAGATGGAATCGACCCGCTTGCTCAATACCGGCGACGAGGCCGGACTCTCCCACATGCGGAAGAGTAGTCGTTCCAGCATGGGAGGAACCGGTACAGTAAAGTGCTCCCTGGCGGGAGAGTCGTACTGAAGGGCGTCGAGCTCTTCGGCTCGAGGCTCCTCCTCGGGATCCGCAGGGAAGGCCAAAGCCTTGGCCATATCCCTGACGAAGTCCGAGAACCGGGCATCCTCCGGAGGGGACTGCTTCCGAGGTTCAGACTCAGGTGAGTCCGAGGGGACACACCGAGTCCGAAATGAATCAGGTGACTCTTCCTCTTCAGACTCCCAGGCCGACTCCGAGGAGGAATCGATGGGGTCGGCTCGGGCAGGCGGAGGAGTCGGCGTCGACGACCTCGGTCCCGAACGGGAGGCCGAGGGTGACCTCGACCGAGGATCGACTCGACCGAGGATCGACTCGAGTTCGCATGGACTCGAGGATCGGCTCGGTCTCCGGGGTCGACTTAGACGTCGACGTCCCGGCGGTCGGGGCAGTGGCGCCAGCGAGGCTAGCGATCAGTGCCCGCTGCTGGTCCATGAAGGCAGATAGTCTGCTCTCCAAGGCCGTCAACCTGAGTCCGACCTCAGGTGACCCAGCAGCCCCCGACTCGGGCCCCGACGTCGGAACTCTCGGAGGCGAGTCCAGGAGGACTACAGGACTTACCCGAGCAGGCAACTCCGACTCCAGGCGAGGTCGCTTCGGGAGGTGCTCCTTCTCCAAAGACCCGGGACGGCTATCGGGGCTATGCGACCTGGCCCTCGCGGAGCCAGGAGCGTCCACCGACACCGCCCTCGCGGGTTTTACCTTCCGTCGATGGTCCCCGGAGGGAGAACCCCTGTCGGAGGAGCTTCGGCGATGGTCAGAGCTGGAACCTCTGGATGCCGAGGCCTCCGACGAGGTCTGGGTACGGCCGGGGTCAGCGAAGATTCTTTCCTGCTGGTGCCGCCGACTCCTTAACGCTTTGGAGGACATTTTGCCACAGGCCCCACAGATCAGTTCTTCCTGATCCGGGCCCAGGCAGCGGAGGCAATTATCGTGTGTGTCAGTGAGTGACATATTTCTGTCACACTGAACACACTGCTTGAAACCACTGGCAGCCATCGGGGGAAAAAGGGCCCCTGCAAGGTCAAAGGACCGGGCTGCCAGCGAAAAACCGAAAACGAAACTGACCAAAATCAGAAAAAAATGAAAAATAAGAGAAGGACTCGCAACGGCGTCGCGAGTCCGGGCAGGAAAAAGACCGGCGTCGAACCGAAGGAAAAAAGAGAAATAAATCACGAAAATCAACTTTTTCAGCGGGGACACGACGGGTACGTCTGTAGGGCTCTGCGGAAAAAAGAAGACGGCACCCTTGGGCGGGAAGGAGACCGCGCATGCGCGCTGCAATTCCCAAAGGCTTTCTTTGAAAGCTGGGGAAAATTGCTCCGCGAGGGCTCCGTCGGCGCCGACGTCACAAATATGTGAGGACTGACTTCCTGCTTGGTCCTGGAGAAAGCTACGATTATCCCAGGGGTGGGTGAGTGTGGGGAGGGAGGGAGGGAAATAACACTTATTAAAAGAGGGCTGCTACACAGTACCCTGTCTTGTGCTGCTGAGGTAAGTTATATTCTGATTTGATTTAAATTATAGCTCTTAGCTGCTGATAGGCTCTAACTTCTTATGAAATTTAAACTACAAGCTCTCTGCTGGGTTCTTAATTTAAGAAAAATAATGGTCCTCTCGGAGTGGTATAGACAATGCACAAAACAATGAAGAACACTCCACTTCAACTATTGACTCTTAGACAGTACTGGCAAATTATTTATCATACGTAGTCTCAGATCAAACTTGCGCTTATGATCACATTGTTCAGTGAAACATAGATAGCGCTTGATGACATCAATGACTACTAGAGATGATAAATAATTTGCCAGTACTGTCTAAGAGTCAATAGTTGAAGTGGAGGGTTCTTAATTTAACCAGAAAGCCCTTTTCTGTGTTTTAAATTTAAGCTAAAAGTACTTTGCTGATGCTAGGCCCTGAGTGACTATTAAATTTAGACTACAAGCTCTCTGCTGGGTTCCAAATGTAACCTGAAAGCTCTCTTCTGTGTTTTAAATTTAAACTAAAAGTACTTTGCTTTTACTAGGCCCTGAGTGACTATTAAATTTAAACTGCAAGCTCTCTGCTGGGTATGAAATGTAACCAGAAAGTTCTCCTCTGTGTTTTAAATTTAAACTTCTGCTATTAGGCCCTGACTGATTTAACAAAAATAGTGGATTCACAGATTAATTAGCTTTAATACAAAGAATTCCTTTTAGAAAATTACCAGAAGTATATACTCACAGTTGCAGATCTGTCTCCAGAAGTAACAGTCCCTTTTTAAGATCATCAGAAACAATTACGCCTAGGTCCCACTCTTCTTTTGTGGACAGAAGTACTTCAACCCCTACATTGTATCGCTTCCTTGGCCTTTTGCAGCCCAAATACATGACCCTGCATTTTTTAGCACTGAAACTCAGTTGCCAAATTATTGACCATTCTTCAAGCTTAGCTAGATCTCTCCTCATTACCTTAACCGGGATGGAACCAGGCTGCTGGCATTGACCTTTAAAAAGGAGATAGAGCAGCTTTTAAACTAGATAATGGGGGAAAGAGCGCACAAGAGTGCATGGTTCGGAAGAATGTATCCTTGAAGGATACTACCAAAAGCAGAGAGGTTCCAAAAAAGAGTAAAGTAGCCCAAATGCCCTTGAGTATGGAGCGGACAGAGTGTAAAGATTCCAAATTACCCATGCCTACCAATAGCAAATTAATATGAATAAAATACAGTCTCTAAAATACATGTATGCAAATGCTAGAAGTCTAAAAATAAGATGGGAGAGTTAGAATATATAGCACTAAATAAGAGGATAGATTTGATTGGAATCTCAGAGACATGGCGGAAGGAGGACAACCAGTGGGACACTGTGATAGCTGGCTACAAACTATGTCATAATGATAGAGCTGATCAAATTGGTGGAGGGGTTGCGCTCTATGTTAGGGAGGGTATTGAGTCAGAAAGGATTAAAGTTTTGCAGGAAAGCGTAGTTACTCACCTGTAACAGGTGATCTCCAGGAACAGCAGGAATAAAAGTCTTCACATATGGGTACCGTCGGCACCGACAGACCCGCACGGGAACGCTCCCCAGCATCCAAAAGGAAAGCTTTTGGGAGCATCCCACCACGCATGCGTGCTGCCTTCCCGCCCAACTACCTCTCTCACTTCAGTTGAGTTGAAAGCTAAGACCAAAGGAGAGAAGTAGAAGAAAAATAGAAAGAGAGAGAAAGACAACTCCTAGGGGAGGTGGGTGGGTTGTGAAGACTTATTCCTGCTGTTCCCAGAGATCACCTGTTACAGGTGAGTAACTACGCTATCTCCAGGAACAAGCAGGAATGTAGTCTTCACATATGGCGACTCCCCAGCTAAAAATGCCTAGGGATGACCCCAGCATGTTGCAGATCTAAGTAAGATGGGCCATGCTTCCTCCCAGGGACCTTAGGCATCCAATAGTGGATGGTGGGAAGGAGTTGATCTAGGAATGGAAGAGATGCTGTAGAACAGCTTGACCAAACAAGGCATCCCGACGGGAGTCCTTGTCTAAACAATAGTGGGCAGTGAACAGAAGCCCAAGTTGCTGCTTTGCAGATCTCATCAATAGCAACTGAACAAAGATTAGCTGTTGAGGCTGCCATGGCTTTAACATTGAGCCGTGACATGGCCTTCAAAAGGGATTCCTTTACTCTGATAGGTAAAGGAAATACAGTCTGCAATCCACTTAGCTTAGTGACTGGAAGTCCTAAATGACTAGAGTCAAAAGCCAGAAGAAGCTGAGAAGACTTTCTAAATGGCTGAGTTCTGTGAAGATAAAAAGATAAAAATCTAAGGTATGAAGATTTCTTTCCGTGCTGGAGGCATGAGGCCTAGGAAAGAAGACTGGGAGATAAACCGATTGGTTTAAATGAAAAGGTGATACCACCTTTAGCATAAAATGAGGATGAGTCCTCAAGACTACTTTGTCATGATGGAACCTCGTATAAGGCGGGTCAGCTACTAAAGCTTGCAGTTCACTAATGCGTCTAGCAGAAGTGATAGCAATTAGGAAAATGACCTTCCATGACAGAAAATTTAGCTCTGAAGTCGCTAAAGGTTTAAAGGGTGGCTTCATGAGTTGACCCAGAACAAGATTAAGATCCCATGCCACCGGAAGTGGTTTGACAGGAGGTTTTGTTAAAAGGAGACCCCTCATAAATCTTGAAACAAGAGGATGAGAGGAAATTGGTTGTCCATCGAAGGGTTTATGAGATGCAGCAATAGCACTAAGATGGACCCAAACAGAATTGGTCTTGAGACCAGAAGCTGATAAGTGACGGAGATAGTCCAGAAAAGACTCTACTGGTACTAAGAGGGGATTAAGTCCCCTCTGGAAACACCAGATTGAGAACCACTTCCACTTAAAAGCGTAAGAACGCCTTGTGGAAGGTTTTCTGGAAGCCAGAAGAATATCCTTCACCTGTTGTGAAAGGCCTTGATCTTGAAGTTCTATGCCTTGAGTAGCCAGGCCTTGAGATGAAGGGACTGGGGATTGGGGGTGCAGTAGGGATCCGTTGTTCTGGGACAGAAGATCTGGAGCACCTCCCCAACTCCAGAGGAGTGGCTCGAGAGAGACCTAAGAGAAGCGGATACCATGTTTGCCTTGGCCAACAGGGAGCTATGAGTATCATGCAACCTCTGTCTCTCTGGAGTTTGAATAAGGTTTCAGGAATTAGGGGAATTGGTGGGAAGGCATAGAGAAAATCCTGGCCCCAATGGAGCAAGAATGCATCCCTCGCCTGACAATTTTGAGCTGAAAGTCTGGAACAGTACCGGGGAAGTTTGGCATTCTGTGGACTTACAAAGAGGTCTATGTCTGGTGTTCCCCAGACTTGAAATACTCGAGCAAGATGATATGAGTGGAGAGACCACTCGTGTGGCAACAGGACTCGGCTGAGCCTGTCCGCCCAAACGTTTTGAATGCCTGGAAGGTATACTGCCAACAAATGAATGTGATGCTCTCTGGCAAACGCCCACAGTTGCAAAGCTTTGTTGCATAATTGCAGAGAGCCTGTTCCGCCTTCTTTGTTTAGGTAAAACATGGCCACTTGATTGCCGGTTTGCACCAGAACTGTTTTGCTTACGAGATGAAAGCAAAAGACTCGAATAGCATTGGAAATGGCCCTTAGTTCTAGGAGGTTTATTTGAAGAGAAGCCTCCTGTGGGGTCCAGAGACCCTGGGTGGACAGATCGCCCAAGTGGGCTCCCCAACCCAACCTGGATGCATCTGTCGTTAGGACAGCCTGAGGTAGGGGTTGCTGAAAAGGAGAGCCTACTGTAAGGTTTTCCAGCGACTGCCACCAATGCAGAGACGCAATCAGGCATGTGGTAACTGTGATCTTGTCTGACAGGCAGCCTGAGGCCTGGGACCATTGGGAAGCTAAGGTCCACTGGGCCGCTCGCATGTGAAGGTGTGCATAAGGAATCACATGGACTGTAGATGCCATGTGTCCTAGAAGCCGAAGCATCTGTTGGGCAGTGAGGAAGGTTTGTAGCACTGCTTGAGATGCTAGTTCGATGATGCGTAGACAGCAAGGCTGAGGCATGAAAGCCTTTGACTGCTGTGTGTCCAAGCGAGCCCCTATAAACTCAAGGGACTGAGATGGGGTGAGCTGGGACTTTGGAAGGTTTATGATCCATCCTAAGTACTGCAGTAATTGCATTGCTCGGGAAAGAGCATGACTTGCCTCTGGAGCTGACGGTGCTCAAATGAGCCAATCGTCTAAGTAAGGGAAGACAAAAATTCCCCAGTCCTCATAAATGCTGCTACTACTGCCATGCATTTTGTGAAGACCCTTGGAGCAGAGGCCAGTCCGAAAGGAAGGACCCTGTACTGAAAATGTCTTCCCTTGACTAGGAATCAAAGGAATTTTCTGTGATCTGCATGAATAAGGATATGCATGTAAGCATCCCTTAAATCCAGAGAACATAGCCAATCTTGTTCATGAAGGTATGGAAGAAGTGTGCCGAGGGAGATCATTTTGAATCTTTCTTGGACTAAATATTTGTTCAGTTCTCTGAGGTGCAGGATTAGTCTTAGTCCCCCTGACTTCTTTGGAATGAGAAAATAGGGGGAATAGAATCCTATGCCCTGCTGGGACATTGGAACCTCTTCTATAGCCCCTTGAGCCAGAAGAGTGGTGACCTCTTGCCACAACAGGTCTGAGACCGGTGGTTGAGATTTGAACTGTTTTATTAGCGTGGATGGGGGAAGCTGAGGAAATGAAGCTTGTATCCCAGACTCACTATAGATAGAGTCCAATTTTCTGAAGTGATTTGTTGCCATCTTTTGGCAAAATGGCAAATACGGCCTGGAATATTTAAAGGATCTGGGCTTAGAACAGGAAGAATGGCAACAGTCAAAAGACCCTGAGGAGGCTGGGCCTGCTGAGCTTGTGTCTTTCTTTGTCTAGTTTGTTGTTGCCCCTTTTGGGGAACATGTGTTTGCTGGATGGAAGATGGACAGAATTTCTTCTTCTTAGAGAAAAAGGGGTTTTTGAAAAACTTTTTCTTGGCTGGGTTAGCTGTAGATTTTGACAACCTGTCTAAAGTTGTATTATCAGTGTCAATTTCATTAGCTTTAAGCTGCCAATCCTTGCCAAAGAGATTTTCTCCTGTGCAAGGAATGTTACCCAGCTTATCTTACACCCAATTCCTCCAAGTCTGAAGCTTGGAGCCAGGCAATATGATGTGTTCCTATGGATATAGCAGAGGTTCTGCTAATACATTCAAAACAGTCAAAGGTAGCACGATTCATAAACTTAGAGACATTTTGAGAATGTTTGACCAAAGTCAAATAATCTGTTCATTTATCCTCTTGAAGAAAAGGGTTCAAAAGCTCCAAGTCTTTTGTAACCTGCTCAAGAAACATTCCCATGAATAATATATAGGAACTGATTCTTGCTGATAGCATTTAGAACTGAAAGCATCGACGACAAAAGGCATCCAGTGTTCTAGACTCGCAATCTGGTGGATTGGAAGAGTGTCTTTTGGCACTCTTAATCCGCCTCATGGCGGACTCTACCACCATAAAATGATGTGGTAACTGAGTCTTTTGAAACCCTGGGCAAGGTGGTACTCGATACATAGGGACATGTTTACTAAAAACCGCTAATTAGCGCGCCGTAAAATAGCGCACTAAAAGCGGTACTTAAGAGCGCTTAAACGCCCCGCAAACGTGCGATGAAGCCCTGCACACTTGCGCTCACAGTAACGGGTGCCGCACAAGTACGTGCCCGCAAATGTCCGATAGAGGCGTGGAAAGGCTAACGGAGGGCGGAGGAAGGCCCCGGAGGGGCGGAGAGAAGGGGTTAATGGGCGGGGAAGGGGAGGGGAGAGGCACCCCGCACATTATCGGGGCTGAATTTCCAAAAAAAAATAGCGCGAGTGAATCACTCGCGTTAGAATGCTTTTAAAGTGAAGAGAAACCATTTCCGTCAGCAATGTACAGCAAAACCGGGGAAACCTGAAAAACGTGAGCAGTGTGATACATGTGCACAGCACAAAAGTGCAATTATAAATAGAAAATGACCACCACAAAAATATGAAAAATAGTAATTCAGTTGGGGAACAGTTATAGTGATGGGCAAAACTAGATAACACACCCAGGAAAGCTCCAAAAAAAAGGAAATGATTTATGGAAAGGTGTACGGAGCGGAGACTCGTCCAAAAAACATTTCCCATTTTCTGGAGCTGTCCTGGGAGTGTTATCTAGGGTTGCCCATTAATATCACTGTTGCCCAGCTTGGGTATATGTTTTCCCCCTTTGTTCCGTGGTCATTCCCGGGTTTTATTTGCACGTTTGTCACCACACAGGGTGAAGGAGCCCACAGTAAAAATGCATACAGCAGGATTTGTGACTCCATCCTGCCAGGTTTACTACCTCCAGGGGCTGCACTGTCTCTGTGGCCATAGTGTGGTGCAGAGGACATAGCCATGACCTCTAGAACTAGAAGGCCAGAGGTTCAAATCCCAGCTGGGGCACTTGCCAGCCCCGTCCATATATTTTACCCACCACTAAACAAAGATAGAGCAGACACCCCTGTATTGCAGGGAACATAAGCATGGGGGAAACACCCATATGTTACCCAACACCGCACACACACCACAACAATGGGCATACCTACAGCCAAGTCCCCCAAATGCAGTCCCGTACTGCCACATTGCAATCAGGTCATCTGCTTTTTCTGAGAGAAGCTCATGCCAGCATGTTGGCGCACGAGTACATGTGGTGCAGGGGGCAGTGGCAGCTAGCCACAGAGGACAGAGGCCAAGCCATGTGCAGGCTGGCACAGTCCACTGCAACACACAGGCCCTGCCGGATCCACAGGCATGGACGTTCCAGGGAATCCAGCCAATCTGTGGCTACAAGGTGGTGCAATGCACACAGACAGTGCATACAAGAACAGGAGGTCACAGGTTCAAAGCCCAGCTGGGGCTACCGCCAATCCTTCCCACATATTTTTCCCACAGCTACACAGTGATAGTAAGGACAAACCTTTCGTGGCGAGGACATATGCAATGGTACTACGTCTATCTTTTACCCCACTGAGCACAGACACCATGTACAGGGGCAGTACCTAGAGCAGAATCTCCCAAATGCAGTCCTGGTGGGCCACACACCAGTCAGGGTCCATGCTGCCACTCATACAAATGCCTGTGCTGTATATCTATGCACCACCCCATGGCATGTAGATGTAGCTCATGCATATTCATGAGGAACAGCAGGAAAACCCGATCAGTGTGATGCTAACCAGGACAGGAGTTTGGAATCTCAGCCGTAAAACAGCAGCCAACAGGGGCAGACACACCCACACCCACACGCCCCATTGGCCAATGTCTCCTGGAGAGGCAGAACATTGGACCCTGCGTGCATCTCCCAATACTAGCACCTGCATACCCTAGCAATGTAACCCTACACCTGAGGTATACGGTACACAGCTCTTGAGACGCTTGCTAGGAGTACTGGCAGATAGATATCCATACGTTACGCACATACTGCTAGTTGACCCCATCCGAACAATCTGTTTGGTGTTTGCGGTGCGTGCTCCAGCCCTTGCCTCTGACGGTGTTTACCACCCTGGGGAGTGACCCCCAGCAGTACTGCGTAGCATATCCATGCCTTGCCGTGCCCAGCACCGGTTTGGTGGGCAAGGCTAATTACCTCCTCAATAGTAGCACCATGATGGCATAGGTGTGGAATTGTGTGTCTGTCTATACAGTGGGTGTTGGCTGCATGCCCCTTCCACAGCCCACACTGCCAACACTGTTGCCAGTATTGGCCTGCCAATGTGCATAATGAGTAGCAAGGGACCATGGGTATATCTCAGACAGAGTGGACTGACCAGGATGCAGCTGCACAGGGCATAGGGCACTGGCAGGGGCATGGTAGTGCCCGGCCACCACCTACACAGTCAGGGTGACCTCTGTATGTGCTGCTGGGGGATCACTCTCACCCTGAGTGTGCAGTGACGGCAGCATGGCTAGGCACCCCCATAGTGCTATATTGTGATTCTCCCATGTGATATGTATGGGTTTCCTGTGGGGGGCCTCTTCATGGACTTATCTGTCTGTGTGTGCTGCCACCCCAGTTGTGGGTGCATGCATGTCCATCAGGACCAGCCAGCAGACTGTTCACAGCTGATATGTGTTGTGATGAAGTGCCTTGCAGGGTGCAGTGGCTGATGGCTTGCTGCAGGTGAATATCAGATAGTGGTGGGGTGCATCTTTGAATATCCAGGCCTAATGTCTGTCTGATATTGTGTTATGGATGTGTGTGGAGCTGCTTGGACTGCCCTGTAGGGTGTCTGTTCCCTAGCAGGACTGGGGTTGATGGTCCACTCTACTGCCATCGGGGTGGGGATCTGTTGAGGGGAAGCCCTGTTTTATCCACCTGGGGGTCCATGGGGTGGGGGTCCCCACTAACTGAGCCAGACAGAGATCTCCAAAATGTTTATGCAGCACCTACCTATTCCACAGGTTATTGCTGCTTTGGAGCTCTGACATGGCCGCATTCGGCCATGCCTGGTGTTGTGGACCTGGTCCTGGGCGCAACATCTCACACTCAGGGTGAGCACAGTAACCGCACAATGTGATGGTGTTTAGCTACTCTTTGCCGTTTGTCCACCCACTCAGGACACCCTACCTGGTTGAGGTGCTGTGTGGGTGCACACGGACACTTCCCCCTACCAGGCCGGGGAGCTTTAGGGGTGCATTTCCCATCCTGTGTTCAATCGTGTACAGCTGATTTGCATGTGCAGTGCATCATGGGTACGGGTGGTTCACAACAGCAGACTGTCAGTGAGGTGACGTACAGGCTATCTGCAGCCAGCCAGGGGCTGCTTACAGCTATAGAGCTGTAGCCCAATGGTTATGTCACTGCCTGTGCAGCCAGATGTCATGGGTTCAAACCCACAGTGGGGTTATGTGATAGGGGTGTCCACAGATTTATTTTAATTTACTGTACATATGTTGCTGCCAGCAATACCACCCTCAGCGTACTGTACCCATAAGGTGCCTCTGAGGGTGCTTTATGGGGCGCCCTATAGGGCACGTTACGGTTGCCAGCCATATAGGCTGCACTATACATTATCCTGTGTCGCAACATACATGCTGCCCTATAGGGGACATTCTAGGGTGCCTTGGCGGACGGTGCACTGTAACATGTGCCTTATGGGCCGCCTTATATTAATATGCTGTGAGAGTGCGTTTGCTAGTAGTTATCACAACATAAAATTAGAAAGCCTCCTACAGCACTCCACAACATATAACATACTGCCTCAGCTAGCCTTTTTCACTGGGCATTGTGAGGGATCGAACCCCTGGTCCCTGCACCATTGGTCAGTGTCTTAACCATTGTGCTGTGGCTGTGTTCCTTTGCTTTGGCATCAGCGCGCCGCCTTATGCCCATCAGCGCGCCACCTCCTGCTGCCCACAATTAGTGCGCCGCCTTGTGCCGCCCAAAAAGAACAGTGTGCCGCCCAGATAGTACAGTGCGCCGCCTTATGCCGTACAAAAGTACTTTGCCTCCTGAACCACTTTTACACATTCAAGGTGTTGCCTCAGCTGGCCTTTTTGTTGCGCACAATGGGGGATTGAACCTGTGGCCCCTGCACCATTGGTTAGTGTGTTCACCGTTGTGCTACAGCTCTGTTCTGATATGTGCTCAGCAGCGCCCCGCTTAGCCTTCCCACGCGCTAATGTGGGCCCCGCAAATTAGCGCGACGCGCACACGTACGGTAGGGGTTTTTTCTTCTTTCTGCCTGAACCGCCCACTCCTTATATGGCACATGCACACTAACGGGGACCCGCACAGCAACGGAGTTTAGTAAACATACCCCATAGTGTCAAGACATCTAGAATGTGGAGATACTGTTAAAGGAGCTTCCCACATTCTTAACATTAGATCATGTAAGATCTGGTGTATAGGAAGCATAGCTGCCTCCTTTGGAGCCAAAGGATATTGAAGAATTCTCAATTCTTCTGCTCGAGGCTCCTTTCTGGTACTACTGCAATGGCAAGGCCCTGTGCCATATCACGTACAAAACCATGAAAAGACATATCCTCAGGAGGGGACATTCTGCGTTGAGGAGAAAGAGATAAATCTTGCAGAAGTTCAGCTCTGGTACCGGTGGAATCCTCTGAGTCATCGGAATCAGAAGTCTCAAAAGGAGGAAGCAGCGGGTTCTCCCGAAGCAGATGGCGTCGGTACCACTCGATGTCGGTACCAAAATGAGTCGGTACGTGATCCGCCATGCTGGAGAGAGATTCCAGGCTCGGCATCTGGGGAAGCATTTCTGTTGAAACAGGTACCGAGGGCACTGGCACCGGTACCGGCATCGGTGCCCGCAGAACCATCTGCAGCGACTTTAGAGGTACCAAAGTAGCTAAAAGAGTCACTAGACTGCGTTCGATAGCGAGGAGTCTTTTGTCCATCTCTACTGCCGATGCCGGGTCGTCGGTACCGGTGGAAGCAGCCACAACCCCCGAGCATGGCACCAGTAGTTCCATCGAGGTCAGGGCTTCAGGAACATCCTGGAGCCCCGATAAAGCTTTGGAGCCCGAAGACTCCCGCCGGGGCTGTTTAGCCGGTGAAGTGTCCTCGAGGGCAACGCCAGTGGCATCTCGATATTTAGAGGGAGATCTACCCTTCGAGGAACGGCTAATCTTAGAAGACTTGTGTTTAGTTACCTGAGATCCCTGGGAAGAAGTAGAAGCCCTGGAAGACATCGATGCATCAGACATTGTGTCTGAAGCAAATAGGGCACCGAGTTGAATTGCTCAATTCTGAAGACTTCTTTTAGTCAACTTCCTGCAGGACAGACACTCCATAGGGCAATGGTCAGGATCTAAACATTTAAGACACCAGTCATGGGTGTCGGTAATAGAAATTGTACCGCTACATTTTGAATACTTTCTAAACCCAGTGGCTGGTTTTTCCATAAGGGAAAAGAGGGCATAAAGCCCAAAATGGCGCCAAGCACCAGAGCAGGGGAAAACCCCCCTGAGAAAGCACTAAAATAAAGTTATTTTAGAAGAAAAGAAAGAAAAGCACCGATGGTACTGGTAGGCGTCGGTGGAAGGCAGACGCGACCATAAAAAATATGAATTTAAGAGAAGATTTTCTGCGGTGAGAGTGGACACATCCTGTCGGCTCCGCGGAAAACGAAGAACTGACGTGAGAGAGGTAGTTGGGCGGGAAGGCAGCACGCATGCGTGATGGGATGCTCCCAAAAGCTTTCCTTTTGGACGCTAGGGAGCGTTCCCGCGCAGGCTCCATCGGTGCCGACGGTACCCATATGTAAAGACTACATTCCTGCTTGTTCCTGGAGATACAAAATTTGCTGTAAAATCTCTATGGATTGAAATTCCATGTAAAAAGGGGAAGGCGATGGAAGTGGGGGTGTACTGTCGACCGCCTGGCCAGAATGAACAAATAGATCATGAAATGCTCAAAGAAATCAAGAAAGCTAACAAATGTTACAGCACAGTAATAATAATGGGTGATTTCAATTACCCCGGTATCGATTGGGTCAGTGTCACGGCAGGACATGCTAGGGAGATAAAGTTCCTAGATGAAATAAATGACTGCTTCTTGGAGCAGCTGGTTCATGAACTGACCAGAGGGGAAATCATATTGGACCCAGTCCTTAGTGGAACACCAGATCTAGTGCAAGAGATAAGGTTGTTGGGGCCACTTAGCAATAGTGATCATAGCATGATCGCCTTTGATTTAATTAGTGGAGGAGAGATAGTATGGAAATCCACAGTACTACCTTTTAACTTTTCAAAGGGAGACTATGATAAAATGAGGAAAATAGTTAAGAAAAACTAAATGGCGCAGTTGAAAAGGTTAAAGACTTAGATCAAGCTTGGGTGTTGTTGAAAATTACTGCATGTCCCCCAGTCTTTCTATATTCTGATGATGTAAACAATCGATCTACATTTACCCGTTCCACTCCATTCATTAATTTATAGACTTCTATCATATCTCCCCTCAGCTGTCTCTTTTGCAGTTTAAAGAGCCCTAACCTTTTTAGCCTTTCTTCATAGGGGTATCCTTCCATCCCCTTTACCATTTTGATGGCTCTTCTCTGAACCTTTTCTAATAACGCTATATCCTTTTTAAAATACGGCGACCAGAATTGCACACAATATTCAAGGTGCGGTCAACACCATGGAACGATGCAGAGGCATTATAATATCCTTTGTTTTATTTTCCATTCCTTTCCTTGTGATACCTAGCTTTCTATTTGCTCTCTTGGCCGCCGCTGCACACTGGGCCGAGGGTTTTAACATGTTATCCACAATGACACCTAAATCTTTTTCCTAGGTGGTGGTTCCTAATGTGGAACCTTGCATCGTGTAACCATAGTTTGGGTTGTTCTGCCCTAGGTGTATAACCTTGCACTTATCCACATTAAAATTTCATCTGCCATTTTGATGCCCAGTCTTCCAATTAATCAAGATCCTTTTGCAATTTTCCACAATCCTCATGGGTTTTAACAACTTTAAATAGTTTTGAGTCATCTGCAAATTCGATAACCTCACTCGTTATTCCCTTTTCCAGGTCATTTATGAATATGTCAAAAAGCAGCAGACCCAGCACAGATCCCTGGGGTACACCACTATTCACCTTTCTCCATTGGGAAAATTGGCCATTTAGCCCTACCCTCTTGCTTTCTATCTTTTAACCCGTCCCTGATCCAAAATAGTACACAGCCCCCTATCCCATGGCTCTTTAGTTTTGCCAAAAGTCTCTGATGAGGGACCTTGTCAAAGGCTTTCTGAAAGTCCAAATACACTATATCAAACGACTCACCTTTGTCTACCTATTTATTCACACCTTCAAACAACATAACAGATTAATAAGACAAGATTTTCCTTTTCTAAAGTCATGTTGGCTGTCTCCCATTAAGCCATGACTATCTACATGATGAGTAAGTTTGTTGTTTATAACTGTTTCTACCATTTTCCCCGGTAGTGACGTCAGACTCACTGGTCTGTAGTTTCCCGGATCACCCCTGGAACCCTTTTTAAAAAGTGGCGTTACGTTGGCCAATCTTCAGGTATTACAGATGATTTTAATGATAGTTCACAGATTACTAATAGCAGGTCTGCAGTCTCATATTTCAGTTCTTTCAGCACCCTTGGATGTATACCATCTGGTCCAGGTGATTTGCTACTCTTCATTTTATCAAATAGTTGTAATATATCTTCCCAATGTATTGATATTTCCTTCATTTCTTCCAAACCTTTTTTTAAATTAAATTTTTAGTCATATATAATAACCAAATTTATACAGGACACAGCTCCAACAGTTATTAACAAGGAAATAAATACACCCAAAGGATCAAAACAAATCTAAGAAAATATTGGAAATACAGACTACATCATGAGAGTTGGCTGTGTAACATTAAAACAAATATACAATGTAAAAAAGAAATCAAGGCCCAAATATGACCCACCATTTAGGAGGCACTTTTATCATTACTATCTAACTTTGCTAAACCCTGCCGATCAGTCAAAAAGTTTTCCAGATGAATCACTTCAAGAAAAACATAAGAAGCACCATCTAAATTAATGAGGCACTTACAGGGGAAACGTAAAAAGAAAGTAGCACCCAAAGCCAAAGACAAAACCCGAGGCTTAAGAGATAGAAATTGCCTTTGTCGCAATTGGGTTCTGCGAGAGATATCCGGAAAGCACAGTTACTTACCTGTAACAGGTGATCTCCGGAACAGCAGGAATTAGTCTTCACATATGGGAGACGTCGCCGACGGAGCCCGCACGAGAATGCTCCCCAGCATCCAATCAGAAGGCCTTTGGGAGCATCCCTCGCGCCTGCGCGGTAGCTTCCCGCCCTTCCTACTGCCTCTCCTCAGTTGAGTTTCATAGCTGAGACAGAAGGAGAGGAAGAGGAAGGAAAAGAGAAAGAGATACAACTCCTAGGGGAGGTGGGTGGGTTGTGAAGACTAATTCCTGCTGTTCCAGAGATCACCTGTTACAGGTAAGTAACTGTGCTATCTCCAGGAACAAGCAGGAATGAGTCTTCACATATGGGGACTCCTAGCTGAGGATGCTAGGGGAGATCCCAGAATGCGCGTCCCTGGACAGGGCGGCATCGCCCAACCTGGATCCCCGGCATCCCCTGAGGGATGGAGGGTAGGAGTTGAGAAGAGTTGCCAAGGCACAGCAACCTAAAGACTACAGAGGGAGTCTACAAAATCACGTCAAGTATCATTAAGAAGTTAATGATCCAGCACAATCTAGAGCTTACCTACTGGATTGTAGGAAGTAGAGCTGCGACGGGTACTGTAGATGCAGTAGCGAAGTCTTCCAGGGAACACCACCGTAGTGAGGACGAAGTTCCAAGTCCGGGCGGGCTGGAGACGCAGGTGTCAACTGGCACCGGAGAGAACAGCAGGTCTTCAAGGGGAGCTCTATGAGAAGCTGAGAACTCCAGTAGAGGCAGAGTCCTCAACCCTGAGAACTAAGCAGAAGACTGGCTGATCTGGGAGAACCCAGCCCGGAGAAGAACAGGAGTGTACCCCAGGATACCGAGGGGTACACTGTCTTCCCTAGCTGACAAAGGACATTGGGTTTGAAAACCTCCAGGCAAGGAGGCGTAAACAAAAAAAAGGGGCTGTTGACTTCACAGCAGCAAGTTTAACCATAACCGGTTCCAGAACCCGAGCCGCAGAGCACAGGCAAGCGGACTGGCCGGACCCCTTAAGAAATAAAAACGTAAGTACCGACAATTGGGGAGATAGTCGGTAAGGCATAGGGCGCTATGAACAGCTTCCAAAAAGCGCCCACCTGTACAGATATATATCCAATAACATATATAGATGTATATCGGGCTATAGGTGGGCCCAGGAATGCCCACCCAGGTACTAAAACGCGTATGCAGGGGAACCTGCACACGTGAGTCTAATACTGCTAATTCGGGCCTGCCCTTGATCCACAGGGGAGCGCCCAGCTGGAGGTGGCGGGAGAGAAGGGCCATCCAAAAAGGGATGAGCCTATTTGCGTGGTGCAGGGGCAGATCGGCGAGAGTAGCAGTATGGAGCGTGAGAAGGAATCAGTCGGGGAAGAGCACATCAGGAGTACTTTAGGCCTCTGATGCGTTCCCCCAACAGTCACGCAGAAAAAAACTTGTCCTCCTTACCACAAGGGAGACAAGAGGGTATAATATCCATATAGCCATGGGGTGACTGTATAAGTCACTTCCGTCATATAGAAAAACCTTCAGAGACAAGGGCCAATGTCCTGCGCTGCTCTGAAGATTGCAGGGAGCGGTGCAGGAGACTGACAGGAGTCAGACATGCGGCCCCGTCCCAGGAAGCTAGAACGAGAGCCTTCGGGGAGCGTTAGTACGCCAGAGGGCCGAAACGGCCTGCAGAAGCATTAATCACACACTGGGACTTCCTCCTCGCACAGCAGCTGAACAGAACCAGGGAGTTTTCCTGTAAGAACAGAGAAAACAGACAAGAGGGCGGGGATGGTCCGGCCCTGTCCAGGAATTGTTCGGACCCTGTTTGGAGGGTAGCGGCACAAGTCTACACTGGAAGAAGAAGATTCGGTGCGGGATCCCCTCAAGCAGGGGAACCCAGGAAGAGGGGATTCGAAGGACGTACCCAAGGGTAAGTCAGATGAAGGATAGAATGGCCATGTGGAGCCATAACTATCCTAGAATAGTGGTGGTCCCCCTCCACCAACGAGGGAGGGAGACTCCCTAAATTCCTGAGCAAGCATCCGAACCACTCGCCATACTGAAAAGAACCCCAGTGTAGAGCTGGAAAATAAACTTCTGGTAAGAGAAGTTAACCGCAAATTGCGGCATACAGGAGCCTAAGGCTGCTTGGCATGAGTATGCTGGCACGGGCCCGGGAACTTCCGACCGGCGTGAGACGTCCCTGGCATGGGCGCACCTGGCAGGTGGGCGGAGTGATGAAACTTCCTCTTCCTCGGGAAGGAAGGTCGGGAAGGACATTTCCTACCCCCGGGGGAAGGAGAGGACTTCAGACGGCCAGCGCCAGAAAGGTCAGCAGAGCGCTGAGCCACCTGACGTAAAGCCTCACCATTGAAGAGGTTTTCCCCAGTGCACGGGAAATTACCCAGATTATGTTGTGCCCAGCTGCACAAGTCGGAAGCCTGCAACCAGGCTGTACGACGCGCCCCGATGGCAACAGCCGAGGACCTGCCGACAGACTCAAAAGAGTCTAGAGCAGCACGGGAAAGGAACCAAGAGATATTCCTGCAATGGTAAAGAAGCAAGGAATAGTCAGGGGCCTTAGCGGCCGACACAAAGGGAGACAAACGAGATAACCTCTCGGTGACCTCCCGAAGCGCCAGGCTCATATAGACAATATAGGAAAGGATTCTGGAAGCCAACATGGACGACTGGAAGGTCCGTCGCCCAAAGTTGTCCAGTACCTTGGACGCGCGATTCGGGGGGGGGCAAGAGGAGTGTTTCTTCTTGCTCCCGACCTTCCTCAGCGCCGATTCCACCACAATGGAACGAAGGGGAAGCTGGTGCGTTCGGAACCCCGGAGTGGGGGGCACCCGATACAGAGCATGCATATCTGTCGGCGGCACCGGAACCTGCAAGGGCGAGCGCCAAATCCCGAACAAAAGATCCCACAGGGAAGGATGTAGAGGCAGCCTTATGTCCACCTGCGCCACAGGACCCGGGCTTAGCGGGGGGTCCGGAATAGGAATGTCAAGAAAGTCAGCCATGTCAAGGAGAAACTCCTGAAAAAAGACGGCTCTCCCAGAGGAGCTATTCCGGGGGAGACCGAGGCCGACGGGCCTGCTTGAGCCCCCAGGGACCCTCCATGCTGAAGCACAGGAGGAATCGCTCTAAACAGAGGAGGATACAGACAGTCCCGATGCGAGGCCGTTGGCACTGCATCGTCAGAGCCCGGGATGGAGTCCCATCTGGGCATCGAAGGGAACGACGTCCCCAATGGGCCCGCGGGATTCGGCATCGGCCCCGACTCCGGGGCTGCCCCCGGAGCAACCAGCAAAGGCGGCTGGAGCGGGGCCGGGGCAGCCAGAGAGCAGGCAAGCTCTGCACTGCACCATCGAGGGAGCCTGGGGCCGGTCCTGAAACGTGGCGGAGCCACGCCTTCGAGACAGGAGGTCGATTCGAGGCTGGGCACCGAACCGAGCGACGTCAGCGACTCCTCCGAGGGCCCCGGTGGCGGCGGCATCGCCAGCGCTGCCAATCCCTGGAAACGAATCGGGATCGCGGTGATCGGTGCCGCGGGCATTGAGGGCTGCCCCGGCCGAAACTCGACGAAGAGGGAAACAACCAACGTCATCTCCCGCGTCGGGGTTCTTCCCACGCCTGTCTTACCATGCGGGAAAAGCTTACGGGGCGTACTAGCCGGCCGCGATGGCACCCAGGTAACCCGCCGATGAGCCCCGGCGGGGTCGAATCGATCGAAAGCCCCAAGGCCTCCTGCGGGCAAACGCAATCGGCGGGTGGGGCACTTGACGCCTGCGTCGATGCCGGGGGGTCGGCGCTATCGGGGGTCGGTCCCGGCCCTGCACCGCACCGCACCAGGTTGGGGTGCCGAACCGCCCATCCGGGACAGATCGATCGGCACCGAAGGCAGAGCCAGATGACGACCCCTGGTAAAGGGTGGGGTACTAGACCCCGAAGCCACCGCCGGGGGGGTGGAGCCCCTCAAAGTAAGCACCGCCCCCCGCGGAAGCCTGAGGCGAGTCGATCTGCCTTGAAGGGACCGAGGGCACCAGATGCCGATCCCTGGTGAAGAGTGAAACACTCGACGCCGACGCCGATGCTGAGGCACCGGTACCGCTGGAAGCGGTCAGCACCTCCGCGCATGGCAGGGATGTAGGCATGCCAGACTGGGTCGAATCGATCGTCCCCGAAGGCACCGAGGACACCAGCCGATGATCCCCAGTGAAGAGTGGAACACTTGACACTGACGCATCGGCACCGCCCGAAGCGGATACCGCCCCCGTGCATGGCTGGGATGCAGGAGAGCCAGACTGGGTAGAGTCGATCGGCCCCGAGGGCACCGAAGACACCAGCTGACAATCCCCGGCGAAGAGCGGAACACTCGACGCCGGCGCCAATGCCGAGGAGATGGCACCGCCCGCAGTGGGTACCATCCTCGAGCACGGCTCGGGAATGTTCTGTGAGGAGCGAACCCCAGGAACAACCCGAAACCCCGTGGAGGCTTTGGAGCCCGAAGACTCCCTCCGGGGCTTATGGAACTTGAGAGGAAGGCCGGAGCCGTTGCCATGCCGCGCATGAGACTCGCCCCTCAAGACTTGGTTAGTCTTAACAGACTGTTGTGGGGTTACCTGATCCTGGAGAGGAGAGAAAACCGATGACCGCACCTCAGGGTTAAAAACGTCATCGAAGGACACTCGAAAAAGAGAGGGTCTTCTGCCGACTCTGAAGCCCGGGAACCCGGGGGAAAAAGGATCAGGGCCCAAACAGGAGCGGCACCAGGCGTTGGAGTCTAAGAAGAAAACGAAGTCTCCACAGCGGGGGCACTTCTTAGGGGAAGAAGGCTCCATGCTGGCAAGCCCGGTCCTCAGGATTGCTCGAGGGATAAAATTAAGAAAAAGAAAATAAGGCACCGGCGGTGCCTGAGTCGGCGGGAGAATAAACCGCGACCACAAGAAACAAGAAAAGGAAAAAGAAAGAAAAAAAGTTTCTGCAGCGGCAGGAGGAATGTCCTGCCTGCTCCGCGGAAAAAGGAAAACTGGGGAGAGGCAGTAGGAAGGGCGGGAAGCTACCGCGCAGGCACGAGGGATGCTCCCAAAGGCCTTCTGATTGGATGCTGGGGAGCATTCCCATGCGGGCTTCGTCGGCGACGTCTCCCATATGTGAAGACTCATTCCTGCTTGTTCCTGGAGATAAATATTGACTGCCTGTCCACAAAATAAAGCTGACAACCTTAAAGAAAGCTTTTAAGATTTGCTGCTTCACCACAACAGATGAAAAGGTAACCAGCAAAGTGGAACGTACATTGATATTATCTGAGGAATCTTCCAAGAATGCAGTAAGGTTAGCCATCGAAGGAACAATCACATCCAGTTCCCCATCTGCAGAATATATCTTTTTGGTACCGGAGGGAATATAATATATTTCTAGAACATCAATAACATCGGATATGGCGAGAATCTCTTTTAAGTACTTATCAAAAAGAATTTTAGGTGACAAAAGAGGAGTTTGAGGAAAATTCAAAAATCTTAAATTAGAAGCCCGCATAGAATTTTCAAGTGTTTCCAGTTTTGAATGCAAAATTAGAGAATCCTTAATTCCCATCACATTAATAGACTGAAGTGGAAGCACCTGAGATTCCAATTTAACTACCGCCCTATCCATCATAGAGACTTTCTCATCAAGTTGCAGTAATGACGTCCCATGTTTTATCCAAGTTCTCTGACCTTGTTCTCTGTAAAACCTAACAGTTTGTTGTTATGGTATGTTGTTATATTGTGAACCGCGCTGATTCTGAATAGAGCGGTATATAAGAGCCTGTAATAAATAAATAAATAAATAAAAAGTTGCTGCATAGCAACCGCAGTTTCTTGAGAGAAAGTACAAAGGGAACCAACAGCTAAAGAAACTTTAGAATCAATACATTTCAAAGCCCCCCACATGTCCTTTAAGGTAACCTCTGCTTCCGGAGGTAGAACTGGTAGCTCAGAAGAGCCCTCCAGTGCTACCAAATGAACCGGAATAGGTAAATTAATCACTATCTTATCTCTTCCTGTAGAAACAGAAGGAACCCCAGAGATAGAATTTATAACACCACCAGGGCAGGGAGGGGGGGGATCTCCCTCCAGGGCTTAAGGATGCCCCCCCTCAGGAGAGGACTGCGGTAGAGGAACAGGAGTAAAGTGCTTGTCCAGAGGGCCTACCGGTTTCAACAAACGTCCGGAATCAGCCATCTGGGATCTACTCTGCAATTTAGCTTTCCTCTTACCAATAATTACCCAAGGAACTAAACAAGATTGGTAAAAAGACAAGGGACATACCAATACATGCAGAAGTTACTCAGCTCCTGAACCTCCAAGAAACGCACACACTGCGACGCCGCTGTGACGTCAAAGGGGCAGAACCTGTCACTTTAGACACGCCCCTTCAGAAACGCCCCACGGCCGCGCTCTGCAATCATGGAGAAACACAAACCACAACTTTATAGAGAGGAAGGCCCCATCCAGGAGCAGGCTGCCCCGGGAGAGCCTGCGATGGAACCGCAGCGTCGGCAGCACAGTCCCGGCAATCCAACAGCCCTCAGCAAGGCAAGCACACCTCCTTCACGCTCCAGCAGACAGTTCCACTCAAGAGTTGTTTAAGGGAAGATTTTAAGTCCTCGAAGGGCCCCTCCAGGAGCAGGCTGCCCCGGGAATGCCTGCGATGGAACCGCAGCGTCGGCAGCACAGTCAAGGCAATCCAACAGCCCTCAGCAGGGCAAGCACACCTCCTTCACGCTCCAGCAGACAGCTCCATCTTCCAAACCTTTAAATACCACTTCAGTCATGGGTAACATCCCTACATCTTCTTTAGTAAAGACCAAAGCAAAGAATTCATTCGGTCTCTCCGCTATCGCCTTGTCGCCTCTTAGTGCCCCTTTAACCCCTTCTATCATTTAATTGGCCAACTGACTCTCTCACAGGTTTTTTACTACGAATGTACTTGAAAAAGTCTTTATTACGCGTTTTTGCTTCTGCAGCAAGCTTCTTCTCAAATTCTCCCTTTGCCTGCCTTATCAATGCCTGCATTTAACTAGCCAGTGCTGTGCTGTTTCCAGTTTTCATCATTTGGCTCTTTATTTCCATTTCCTGAAAGATGCTTTTTGGCAACAACCACCTCTCTGACCTCACCTTTAAACCATGCTAGCAATTTTTTGGACTTCCTTCCACTTTTCTTAAAGCATGGAATACAGCTGGTCTGGGCTTCCAAGATAGTATTTTTCAACAACACCCAAGCTTGATGTAAGTCTTTAACCTTTGCAACTGCTCCTTTTAGTTTTTTCATAACTATTTTCCTCATTTTATCATAGTCTCCCTTCTGCTACATGATACTACTAACCCTCTTTTGCAGTCTGCTATGGCCTTCCTTTCTGATGCAATGTATGACATTTGACTGACACGGATGGTGCCCTGACAAAGATGTCCCGTCATTGGAATTGGCTTCAGCACTGGGCAGCAGACATCCTCCAAATCCTGGTCGGCCCAACTGCTTTTTTAAGGGGAAGCTTCTTTTTGGAGCCAATTTGGAGAAACTAGTAAAGGACCTGGAGAGACAAAATCTGCCACCTTCCGAAAAACGGGTTCAAGGGACCTGTGAAGCAGAGAGATGCCACTTCTTGTAAGCCTCTGCCCATCCACTGAGGGTATGCTCTTGGATTCTCAGGGTCCTTGGAACTCTTGTCATTACCCAACTGGAAAACCTCTCTTTTCCTCTGCTTCTGGCCTTCGGGCTCATTTTAGGTCCTTTTGTGGAGCGCATGGGGCCAGAGAACTTGTCCTTTCCAGAGAAGGATCCTCCGGGGCTGCATAATAAAGGTTTTGGGGCCCATTCCCTGGATCCTCCAGTTGGAGGCAGGCTTCACCTTTCAGAAATGGAACCGGGTTGCCAAGGATCGATGGGTGCTAGACACCATTCAGTTCGGCCATGTCCTGGATGCCTTCATCATCTCACCCTTGTGGTTATGCGATGAAGGTTCCGCTGTGCGGATCACCTTGTACATGTTGCTGCATCTCATAAGAACATAAGATATGCCATACTGGGTCAGACCAAGGTCCATCAAGCCCAGTATTCTGTTTCCAACAGTGGCCAATCTAGGTCATATGTACCTAGCAGTTTCCCCAAGAGACACAAGTTCCACAATGCTTGTACTGGGTCAAGCATTGATATCTTCGGTCATTTCTTAATAATGGTTTATAGACCTTTCCTTCAGGAACTTGTCCAAACCTTTTTTAAACCCAGCTACACTAACAGCCTTTACTACATCCTCCGGTAACAAATTCCAGAGTTTGATTACACGTTGAGTGAAAAAATATTTTCTTTATAGTCTTAAATAGTTTACCCTGTAGCTTCATTGCATGTCCCCTAGTCTTTCTATATTCTGATAACGTAAACAATCGATCTATGTTACCCGTTCCACTCCGTTCATTAATTATAGACTTTCTATCATATCTCCCCTCAGCTGTCTCTTTTCCAGGTTAAAGGGCCTAACCTTTTTAGCCTTTCCTCATAGGAGTATCCTTCCATCCCCTTTACCATTTTGGTGGCTCTTCTCTGAACCTTTTCTAAAATCGCTATATCCTTTTTAAGATACGGCGACCAGAATTGCACACAATATTCAAGGTGCGGTCTCACTATGGAACGATATAGAGGCCTTATAATATCTTTTGTTTTATTTTCCATTCCTTTCCTTATCATACCTAGCATTCTATTTGCTCTCTTGGCCGCCGCTACACACTGGCCCGAGGGTTTTAACATGGTATCCACAATGACGCCTAAATCTTTTTCCTGGGTGGTGGTTCCTAATGTGGAACCTTGCATCGTGTAACCATAGTTTGGGTTGTTCTTCCCTAGGTGCATAACCTTGCACTTGTCCACATTAAATTTCATCTGCCATTTTGGATGCCCAGTCTTCCAATTTATCAAGATCCTCTTGCAACTTTTCACACTCCCCTTGGGTTTTAACAACTTTAAATAGTTTGTGTCATCTGCAAATTTGATAACCTCACTCGTTATTCCACTTCCAGGTCATTTATGAATATGTCAAAAAGCAGCGGACCCAGCACAGATCCCTGGGGTACACCACCATTCACCTTTCTCCATTGGGAAAATTGGCCATTTAGCCCTACCCTCTGCTTTCTATCTTTTAACCAGTTCCTGATCCACAATAGTACACTGCCTCCTATCCCATGACTTTTTAGTTTTGCCAAAAGTCTTTGATGGGGGACCTTCTCAAAGGCTTTCTGAAAGTCCAGATACACAATATCAACCGACTCACCTTTGTCCACCTGTTTATTCACTCCTTCAAAAAAACATAACGAT